>CAJNIZ010046837.1:0-13399 GCA_905231905.1 Symbiodinium pilosum | reverse complement strand
GTTCAGGGTTTAGGGATTTAGAGTTCAGGGATTTTAGGGTTTAGGGATTTAGGGGTTCGGGGTTTAGGGACTCAGGGTTTAGGGACCAAGGTGTTTTTTGGGCTCGGGGTTTAGAGATTTAGTGTGTAGGGTTCCTGCACTACAGTGACTAGCCCACCCCCATCGGATCGTGACTGGGCTTCACAAAATAAAGCTGTAGACTCGATGACGTGGAGGTTGCCCTTGGGACCCTGTATAGGGATAGGTGGGGTGTAGCGACTGGCACATGGGAATGGTCCTTGAAGGGGTCGTGTTAAGAACCTTTCATGTTGGGAGATTTTGCAGTAGGATTTAGGGTTTAGGGTTCTATGAGGATAGGTTCAAGTATCCGGGAATCTATTCGAGTCCTGGCTGCTGGGCCCATCCTGGTCCAAGCAAGGAGGATCATGGAGATGGAGTCCAGGGTTGGGGGGAGGATCCCTAGGTTTAGGGTTTAGGGCTCTGTTGCCAGCAAAGAAATGGATCCCTGTGCGAACTGGTTTAGGGATTATAGGGTTTAGGGTTTAGGGCAACCTTCTGAAATGGAGCCCTACAATGCATTTCCTCATTTCCTGCTAAACACCAGGGAGGTAAACCCTATGCCCTAAACCCTAAACCCTAATGCCTAAACCCTAAACCCTAAACCCCTAGCCCCTAAACCCTGAACCCTAAGCCCCAAAGCCAAAAGATCTGTCAGGTGGAGTGGACATCAGCGACAGTGGGGATTTTCAATTCAGATGCCTTGACTTCAGAATTTCGGGAACAGGGAAAACGCCAGTTGCTCCTAGAAAACTATTGAACATG
Organism: Symbiodinium pilosum; assembly: GCA_905231905.1. Taxonomy (NCBI): domain Eukaryota; class Dinophyceae; order Suessiales; family Symbiodiniaceae; genus Symbiodinium; species Symbiodinium pilosum. The sequence continues at coordinate 12,577 of CAJNIZ010046837.1, read as the reverse complement.
GACACCCAACGAGGCGTAAAACCCAAGTCCGAAGGCCTCAGTTGAGACCCCACACCCCGGGGTTGGGGTTTAGGGTGATTTCTTGAACCCCAAACTTCCAAGCCTTAAGCTCTAGACCCTCTATCCTTAACACCCTAAGATCCTAAACTTAAGAACGCTAAGTTCCCAGAAACCTGTATAATTTGATTGCCAATATTTTGAAGGTGTAGGGCTTCATTTGGGTCCTAAACCATACTACCCTAAACCCTAAACCCTAAACTGTAAGCCCTGTTCTAATGAAAACCCTAAAGCCTAAACCCTAAAGTCTAAACCCTTCGGGACTGTGGGAAGGAAGCCTCCGCTTCGATGCAGTGCTCCTCACACAGCTTCACCTGGTTTAGAGTTTGGGGTTTAGGGTTTGGGCACTTAGGGTTTATGGGGATGTGGACTTAATTGAGGGTTTGGGCACGTAGCGTATACAGGAATTTGGGGTTAATTGAGGGTTTGGCCACTTAGGGTTTGTGGGGATATGGGGTTTAGGGTTTAGAGACTTCTGGTGAGGTGCAAAGGGCTAGGGTTCAGGGCGTGTCGGGATCTGGGGTATTTACAGGCATGTGGAGTTCAGGGTTCATGCGGCTTGCAGGGTTTAGAACATACGGTGTTCGTGTTTTGCGACTTACGGTAATTGGACTTCGAGGTATTTACATGAGTATGGGGTGGTTTCATGCTTGGGGCATTTGTAAGGATTTGGGGTCCAGAGACTTCTACATTTAGGGTTTCGCAGCCCGCGTTTGTAAATCTGTCTACGTCCTCTTTTTTCAAAGATATGCCCCCGGAATTGAGGCTACGGAGGTGTCCAGGTAGGGTTTGCATAGGGGTCTGGCTAGGTAGCAGGGCATCCAGTAATTAATTGGTTGGTGCCCAAAACCCAAAACCCTAAACCAAAAACGCTAAACCCCAAACCCAACACCCTAAACCCTAAACCCTTCCCAGAAAACAGCCCTAATCTGCAAAAGAAGGTGTTTGGGCAGTTTAGGGTTTAGGGTTCAGGGTTTAGGGTTCAGGGCTTAGGGTTTAGGGTTGAGGGTTTAGTGTTTGGTTGTTGGCTACCCAGGTGATTCGAGGGACTAACGGGAGATGTAGGGTTGAGGGACTTCTGAATTTGAGGCTACGGGCTGCGCGTTTATGGGGTTATAGGGCCCTGGGTTACTGTCCAGGCGATGCGAAGGTCTCTTGATTGCGCAAGGTTCCTATGTCAGGTTTCTGTAACAGTTTGTGTAGGATTATAATTTAGGATTTGAAAGGGGTTCTTGCAATTGCAAGACACCCTATAATAAGTTTAGTTACCACAATATAAGTATACAGTCAATGATAAGCTTCCCTTACAATAGTAACTTGATCAAAACTCCTCTACAGCAACCCTAAAGCCCGAATCCTAAACCCAAAACCCTAAACTTCCAGCTTCTTGCGGACCACAAACCTGCTGGGGAATAACCCGTGCAGGCCTTCAGGCCTTGTTTAAAGAAGCTTCCTGTGGCTTAGTAAGGATGTTCTCCCAATGTGGGGTTGTATAAGCACCCCGTTCCTGTTGGGCTATACTTTACTGATGCTAGGCCCATATGCGAAAGATTTTGGTGATGAGTAAGTCCTTGACGGCACCCATGGAAGGTCCGGGGTTCTTAAGCCTGGGCTTCAAGGGTTGTTTAATGCAAGAAGCTTATTCAGTTCTGGCCGAAAGGCCTAGGAGTGGACTGTCATACACGGGGCCCACGTGGGTTGCTCCATGAGCCAGAGTCTAAACTCCAAGTATCCAGCTTAATAACCCTACAATACTCTCCAATATAATCCCTCACATAATCCCCTACATACCCCCTCCACAGAATTTAGACTATAGCTCACGTGGGTTGTTACATGAATATTTTGGGCGTGGAGGAGTGGCCACCGCACCTTCTATAATCATTCGTCACTGACTTGTAGACACGAGCCACGAGCAGGCGCTGGCCTACAAGTGAAATCCCCCGTGCCCCTACACATAACTGCTCCGCACAGGATATGTTCAGGTATACGGAAGTGGGACACATCTTTCAACAAGGTTATGGTTAGGCATTTGTTTACTGTACACTCTGCTGCTCTGAACTTGAGATTGCGGCAAAGCAAATTCTGCTGAGATGTCTCTGTGTGTGTGTGTTGCACTCTTGAGGTCTGCATACGCATGCTTCGCACTTTGTTTCATGCGTGACGAAATGGACTGGGTGTGGCACAGCTTCGGCGCTCTCTTCATCGTCTGAATCCTGGCAGGGAGCTTACGAAGCCCTAAACCCTAAGCCCTTAAACCCTTAAAACCCTAAATCCTATACCCCAAACCCAAGCCCTTAAACCCTTAAACCCTAAACCCTTAAACCCTATACCCTGAACCCCAAACCCTAACCCCAAACCCTCAAACCCTAAATCCTACACCCTAAGCCAAGCCAGACTCCACCAGTAGTCTCGGCTAGAACATAAGTCTCCAAGATCAGGAGCTACACGAACCTCCTAGAGTACTTCCTATTGGGGGGGGTTGCGGTGCCACTGTGCATACTGGTCTCCCTATTACCACTAGCATTAGGATGACTAAGTTATTACCACTATTGTGACTTTTGCTACTTGGCCTCAAGATTCAGGAGCCAGACAAGGGACAAAGGATGTGGAAGCTGGAGTACGGTAGAGGCCTAAGCACGAGTTACTCAAAGAAGTCCTCTGAGCAGCATTTCACGTTGTTTCTTGCCCATGCGCTCGTTTGCAGCATTATATACAAATCACGTGATAGTCATAGGGTCCTTATTGTCGGGTGAGGGGGTCAAGGTTACCAAAATCCGCCTGCTAGATGAGAGGGATGTCAGACATCTCAGAAACACTAGGATAACGTTGGAGAGGTTTCCCCTTGTCCCGTCTTGCGGACAAGACGACACTTGCATACACCCGCTATATGCCGAAGTATATAGTTTCTGTCAGTGGTACTACAATGCAAGCAAACTTGTGTGTACTCATAAACAGACACACAAACACACTCTCTCACTCTCTCTCTCCCCCGTTTGTGGTATGTGTTCAGACACAAGCAGAAACACCATGACCTCCGACTGATGCAGAAACCGTATTACCAACAAACGCATGCCATTGCTCCCTCCATAAGTGTACTGAAGCTTTCTCTATAGCTCTACTCCAACTCCGCAATATCACACCAATATTATAGTAGTTTCCATTTTCTTTTCCATTATCCCAATATAACCCCAATTTAACCCTACCCCAAACCCTAAACCCTAAACCCTATAGGTCTTAAGCTGTTATTTTGCAATCTCCCACTCCCTTGGTAACCAACCCGTCTTTGCCGGCACGGGCATCCCCACCCCTTAGTGGCTTCAAGTCCAAGTTCAACCAAGACCCTTAACCTGGGTTGCTGTTAAGGAACTTATGGTTTAGGGTTTAGGGTTTAGGGGTTAGGGTTTAGGGATGATATTATCCCCCTATAATGGAGAATCAAATGGAAAAGAAAATGGAAAATGAAATGGAAACTGGGGGAATATAGGGGTTTAGGGTTAATTTAAGTTACTATATTGGGGAAACCCTATTATTTACTATATACACCCTTTATGGTAACTTAATTTAAGTTCCTTACCAGCAACCCAGTAACGCGGGAATCCCCAATCCCTAAACCCTGAACCTTGTGTACTGCCCCCCCTCCTCAGTAACAGTTGGATAATAACTCTAATCTGGTTATATATAGCCACTAATATAGACTGTTACTGGGTGGGGGCAGTACCCAACCTAAACCCTCTTGCTACATTCATACCTTGAACCCCTAGCCGTTGCTATCCCAAACCCTAGATTCCTAAGCCCTGCACGCTCATCCCTTAAATCCTGAACTCCATTTGAGTTTTTGCGCGGGCTGACGCAAGTAATTCCCTAAACCCTAAACTAAACACTAAACCCTAACCCCTATCCCCTAAACCCTAAGCCCCTAACCCCCAAACCCCTAAACCCTAAAGTCGTCCCAGAAGATGCTATTACCAGAAACAGGATATTGACCCACTCTACACTGCGGACCAGAGTACCCTACTTAAACCTGCCCCCCTTAAACCCTAAGCCCTGAAACCCTTAACCTTACACCCTTAAACCCCAAACCCTAAATCCTACACCCCTAAACCCTACACCCTTCAACCCTAAACCCTAAGTCCTACACCCTTACACCCTTCAACCCTAATCCCTAAATCCTAGACCCTTACACCCCTAAACCATCTTCTGGCATGCCTCAAAGTCTGGCCGCAGGGCGCTGGAAAGACCTACGCAGCTCGTCTCGTGCTCGTCTCCAATAGGTTTGGGCACTTGACATTGGGGTAATATTGGGGTTATAGGGTTTAGGTTGGGGATATATTGGGGTAATGGAAAAGAAAATGGAAACTATAGGGGTTATAGGGATTATATAGGGATTATATTGGGGGTATATTGGGATAATGGAGAATAAAATGGAAACTACTTTAATATTTGGGTTATTTTGGGATAGCGGAGAATAGAGAATAAAATGGAAGCTACTTTAATATTGGTGTCATATTGGGATCATGGAGAATAAATGGAAACTACTTAATAGGGCATTGGTTTTTTAAGGTTCAGGGCCTAGGGGGGCAGGGTTCAGGGTTCTGCTTACAATCACCCTTCACGAGCATGACATCGGCCACCTTTAATTATTAGTAGCCTGAACATACCCTGGGATTTAAGGTTTAGGGGTTTGAGGTCTTTTAGGGTGTGAATTGCTTAAGTGCTTTCTCCTTCAGAAAAATTCGGGTGGGTGAGCATGCGTTCATGGTTGACCCGTAGCCCTCTCCAAGCAAGAGACCGCGCAAGCGCAGAAGTCATGTTTGCAGTGACGGTATTGTTACGCAAACTATGTGACATCCCCTCGAGCTGATTGCAGCAAGATTCATGGCAGCTGAACCTCATATCATCCCTTCACAACCCACGGTTGAACTTACCACAGGACCATATTCTAGAGACTCCAGTGATGCAAGCTGGTTGCAACAGGAGTAAGGGCCATCCAATAAGAGTACTACGAATAGTAATTTGTGATAATACTAGTAAATATTATAATAGTAATAGTAATAGCGAAAATAGTAATAGTAATAATTATCTTCGAACATGTATTCCACAGGCCAGTTCTGAGAACTACCCTCGCACAGACACTTGGGTGCCAACGGAACACGCCAAGAAGGAAGAGTATGTTCAGGGCCTCCGGAACGCAGACTCTGTTGCGGCCCGAAGCATGAATAGGCAACCTATACTAAACTCTTAGTATCCCCCTCCATAAACCCATATAATATAGGGTTTTGGGTTTAGGATTCAGGGTTCAGGGTTTAAACTCCTAGTATCCCGCGTAATAACACCTATAATACTCCCCGGTACAATCCCCTATATAACCCCCTCTAAGGAGTCTAGACTATGGTTCATGTATGGATCCGTCCTCAGGGAAGCCCACGTAGACATCGGCAGGTATGTTAGATTATGTGGATCACGGATGAAAAGCTGTTAGCGTTGCAAATTGGGGCTCCAAGGAAAATTCCGGAACTAGCTCGGCCTAAGGGAACACATACGCAACCACTATATACTTCCCTCGAACGTATAATACAGCTTCTACTACCCACATCCCATCCCAAGTACCAATTACGGGGTATTTGGACCCTCTGGGTAAGCTTCAGGGCAGGCCTGCTTTGACAGCGATACTCCCGTAAGACATTGTACGGGAGCCATACCATGAAATCCCACATGCATGTGAGCCACTGTCTCAACTCCTAGTATTCCCCTTTATAGCTCCTATAGTAGTCCACTATATTATCCCCTTTATAACCCTATAAGGAGCTTAGACTATAAGTCACGAATAGCAGCGGCCATTTTGCCTATTTTTAAGGGTCGTGGGCAAGCAGTTTACCTAGTTTCAAGGTCAGGTCCAGGTAATGTTAGGAGTTAGACATGTACCCCCCAAATGTACCCCCAAATTTAGAACCCTATTAGGCCTTATTAAGCTCCATACAGTCCTTATAAGCTCCTTAAACCCTGGGAGAGGGGGTACATTTGGGGCGGGTTTGTATTGTAACTCCTAAAAATGACTACCATTTACGACGCTCTTCCCCACTCCCCAGCCGTCGTAGATAGCAAGCAGCACAGGAATATCTAGGTTCCTCAGTGACTCCCTAACAATAAGGGTACCCTTTTTCCTAATATTCCATTGTAATAAGCAGACCCCAAAACAAAAAGGGCAAAAGGGTACCACTGGGGTACCTAGATATATTGCAATTCCATCTGCCGCCCTGGGGAACTTGTGGGAATCAGACTTCGTCATCTTGCTTTGGAAACTTCTGCCTGGCATGCATACCTTCGACTGTCGGAGGCGAGAATCCTACGTGAGTAGTATTGCCAGATGGGATGCTATAGTCTCAATGCGTAGAGTAAGGTCATATCCTCTTCCGCGTTCTTGCTTGGTTCAACCACATAGAAACCCTACTTAGATATAATTCAGTACCCAGAAATCACAGGAACCCTGGCGATCAATTGTTACCATTCCTCCACAAGGGTTTAGGGTTTAGGGGTTTAGGACTTAATGTACCTGGGAAGTCGTGTTTTTTCTGTTGTCCAAGCATCATGCCCGATTTTGTCATTGCACTGTACAGCATGGTAAGACATGCGAGATGACAGCGCAGTGTAGATGGATTCCGAGCAAAGTAGGCTTTAGGGCCCAAGCACCCTACGTGTACCCTTTGGGAGAGTAGCTTCCGCGCCAACTCTCAAGCGCGAGTTGCCTTTACATGAGCCATAGTCTAAACTCCTAGCATGCCCCTTAATAAGTCCTATAACACTCTAGACTCCTTAAAGGGGGTTACATAATGGATTATACCGAGGAGTTTTGAAGAGGTTTTAAGGGAGCTACTGGGAGTGTAGACTAAGGTTCATATGATCTCAGCATCAACTTGTCAAAGTTCTCGAAGTGAGGGGCACCCTGCGCAGCCAAGACGTGAAACTCGATTGCAAACGGTTTTGGGGGTCCCTGTCACTAGTTCTACGTACAAGTAGGGTTAACTTGGAGATTTTTGACAAACTCCCGTTTTTTTTTCTGATTTTGACCGTGAACCTCAAACCCTAAGCCCTAAGCCCTAAACAAAAATCCTAAATCCTAAGCCCAAATCCTAAGCCCTAAATCCTAAACCCCAAGCCCTAAACCCTAAGCCCTAAATCCCAAACCCTGACCCCCAGAGTCTGCTGAGGGTCCGGCAACAGACACAAAGCCTCAGGGTTCAGGGCTTAGGGTTTTGGGCTTAGGGCTGAGGGCTCAGGGTCAGCAGCATGGTAGAGCTTAGATCGGCGGATTTGGAGTTCTTCTTACTGGGGGTTACACTCCCGGAAACTAACATGGAAACCCCAAAAAGGCCCAATAAAGACTACAGTCCTTCTACAGTCCTGCTAAAAGGGGAGTATATTTCCATGTTAGTTTGGGGGAGTGTAATCCCACGTACCCCTATGGATCCAAATAGTCCAGTGAAGGTAAGATTTACAGACTTCAGGGCGCAATGTAGGTGTTTTGTGTATCCTTGGATCCTTACTGTATTGGGGCTCCAGTAGGGAATAAGGGAATATAGGGAATATAGGGTTTAGGGTTTAGGGACTGGGGGTTAGTCCCGATGTAACCCCTTAGGGTTTAGGGCTAGTAGGAATAAGGGAATACATCGGGATTATATTCCTTTATTCCCCCTAGAGGCCACCAGTACGTCTTGCAGCTTGTGTATGTGGGTCTTTCTCGACATCATGGGCGGTGTCCCTGCTTAAGAGATCCTAGAACCAGGGCCTTCTTTAACCAAGCAAAAAGCACATACAGGCGCTTTTCTCTGGCGACTTTCAGAAACAAGGCTCAGCAAACATGAGCCGCGCGCAGGACTGCATTACGCATTGATGTACAATTTTCCTTTTGACTTGGTTCACCCACCTAGACCAAGTGCCGATGGAAGTACGAAAAGGAGGGCTCCCTTGAGTCTGAAGTGTCCACTATATGGGTAAATGGGGTGCATATGGTAGTTGTTCAAAATACCTGTCCCCAAATGGCCATAATGTAGGTTCCCTGTTTGGTTAAGATCCCCATTCAATGAAGTGAATTCCCAATGTAAACAATTTGGAGTAAGGTTGGGTGCGATTGTCACAATATGCCAAGACCATGAAACTTGCTCCACGCCCCAAAGCCTTTAAACCCTAAATCCTTAGCATTGAAGCTCCTCAACAAAAGACACTGAACGTTGAAACCCTGAACCCCAAAACATTGACCCCTAAACCCTGAACATCTAAACTCTCAACCTAAAACCTTGAAGCCTAAACCCGAAATCTTTCACGTTGAAACTCTGAACCCAAAATCGTGAACCCTCAACATGAATAAAGACTCATCCAACTCCTAAACCCGACACCCCGTTCTTATAGGTCGCAGGCTAAGCCAGGCTGATGAAGCAAATGGCACGGCATGCTGCAGATCGCCGCCTCACTCGCTTTCAAGGTCTTTAGCGTGTTGGGCTTACCAAAGCCCTTTGTAGGTTAGTACCCCCTACCTATAACCCATATAGTAACCCCAATTAACACCATTATTCACCCAGTTACTAAGCCACTAAGTGAGCCCTTCTACCATACTCCGTCTATGGGGTATACTATCTTCTATACCCCTAAGGGTCCAAGTACTCAATAACCATATACTTGCCCAAAACCTGTACGATAAATACTTACTATTACCCAAAACCCAAGCACCTACTTATATAATTATTGGGTACATGGACCCTCTGGGGTATCTTCTATACCAACTTAAGTACCCGAAAGAAGAAATAGGGTTGAGGGTGTTAGGGTTGGAGGCTTTCTATAGGGTTTTTTTGGGGGGATATGGGATTTGGGAAGGTTTGGGGTTTAGGATCTGGGGTGTAGGGTTCTTCAACTTTTGTCCAAGGGCTTAGCGTGTTAGAGGGTTTGAAATTCATGGCCGAGGTCTCTCTGACTTGTTGGTAAGTTGAAGTGCTCTTTAGGGTTTAGGGTTTAGGGTTTAGGGTAAGTTGAAGTGCTCCTCATCATCTGAACGCCATGAAGCCAAGTGGAACGAAGGCTTGGCACTTGCAACGAGACCTAGCTTACTGATCTGTATATGAAGAATGTGGGGGGACCGTAGTTACCATAGTGGTACACATAGTAACCATTAATATGATTTCCCCAATTTAGTAACTTAATTCAAATTCCTTAAATCTCAACATTACCACAGTTTCCATAGTATTTTCCATTTTCTTTTCCATTTCATTCTCCATTATAGAGGGATACCTAAACCCTAAACCCTTCAAGTTCCTCAACAGCGACCAAGTAATTCTGGTGGGTTTGGGATTCTTTGTTAGGCAGGTTGCTTCAAGGACTCGCGTCAACGCACCCCTAGGACCTCTATTGGGATAATGGACAAGAAAATGGAAACTACTATTATATCATGGGGTATATACTGTGTCTCTATTGGGATAATGGAAAAGAAAATGGAAACTACCATGATATTATTAGACTCTCAACCCAAACGCCACTTCTAAAAAGCAGCGGAAACGGGAGCTGGGGCCCTCCCAACAATTCAACAAACCATGGAACCCATAAACCCTAAACCCCAGGCCAAACTAGGCCAATGTCTAAGGTTGGAAGTATGGACCCCTTAGACCGTTTAGGCTTCTAGCGACCCTTACAGCTACATGTAGGGTATATAGCAAGCATATAAAAATCCCAGAGCTTAAGGGCGCATACCAACACCCATAGTTTCAAGCTTCTACAAGGATCCTCGCACAGGAAGGCTGAGATCTGTGCCTGCGCTGATCATGGCAAAGCCTGCAGTCGTGCAGGGCAGCACACGTCATGGTGAGTCTTGGCTTAGGGCTTCGGGTTTAGGGTTTAGGGTTTAGGATTTAGGGCTTAGGGTTTAGGATTTAGGGTTTAGGGTTTAGGATTTAGGGTTTAGGGTTTAGGATTTAGGGTTAGGGCTTAGGGTGCGGGGGCACCAATAATGGTGGGGCTTGGTTTGATGTTGGGTCATTCACCCTTACAGTAACTGTCCTTACAGGAGTCTTTGCTATTTAGGGGGCCACTATAACTCCTGTTATCTGTTGTGGTAACAGCTGCGACATGACCAATCCAAGCACTAGCTCAAAAAAAGGGACCATATCTGAATAAACAGATCGGTAGAATTAGGCTCCAAAGACTACTTTGAATTGGGTGGAATTTTGTATGGGGAAAGGGAACTACATGTAAAGATTTTTGGGGGGAACCCATCCTGATAGTGGAGTTAAGCAGGTAGTTTAAACTACTTCTTATGCAGTTGTATTTGAACTGACCCCAGAATGATTTTCTTTTAGGTTTTTTAACAGAGATGCAATACATGCCTATTCTTTTGTAATAGAGGTCCAAGAGCGCCAATGACCGAAGAATGATTTTGTTTTGCTCCGGCGCCCCTTATTCCTTATTCTGACAGGGGGGCGGGGTCCCTACAAATTAAACAAGTGCTCGGATTAAGGCTTAATGTTGTTGCAGCCTGCATATTTTGGAAGGGGGAAGGACTACGGTTTAATGTTGTAGCAGCGTGAACATTTTGGAGCAGTAGTCGGAGGTAATAAGCTACATTTACAACAGTTATGGTGTGGTATTGTCTTCACACGCTATTCCGGTTGCTTAGGCTTAAACATTGCGGGCTTCCCAGAACATCCTCGCTCCAAAACTTCAATCCGCAAAATGCGCGCACTCCAACTGAAGGTTTGCAGCAATATGTCCGCAAATCTGCCAGATTTCTGTGCGCCACTGTTCAGCCCCTTTGGGTTTAGGGGTTATATTGGGATAATGGAAATAAAATGAAGGCTACTATAGTATATTGGGGCTATATTGGGATAATGGAAAAGAAAATGGAAACTACTTTTTGGTGAGGCTCAGCGAGCCTGCCATGTGCGCGTAGAGCATTGACCAGCATTTCGTCCTTTGCTCGAAGCCCTGTTTCACCAAGTCCTGTGCGGGGAGTGAGGTTCCTGGGCGTTCGTATCGCATACAGCAAGTTGATACTGCCTTCCATACAGGCGGGTTCAGGGTTCAGGGTTTAGGGTATGGGGCACAGATTACTTGAGAATGGTTGCGGATTGCCTGCATCTGTATACTTATGCTGCATTGCCTGCATCTGTTCAAGATTTGTTGGGACTGTTTGATGATTAGGTGGAGCTGAGGGGGGAAAGCCTTACTTGAAGGGACAGGGGGACTTAGTGACTAGGTCAATAACCTTTATAACCCATGTAGTAACCCCAACGATCCCAATTATCAACCTAGGTACTATTTCCCAGCTAATCGGTCTAGAACCCATTGGATTCTAAGTGTCCATATGGTTCAAAGTAGGGTTGCTATAAATACTAGGAAAGAACCAAAACAAGGAATCAGACTAGACAGGAGTTGGGTGGAGGGATAGCCGGTAGCTAGTCCCCCTCCTGCAAGAAGCAATTGCAAGTCTGCCGCGCTATGGAGCAGCAATTTGGCTCAACTCGGAAAACCCCCAAATCCTAAACCCTAAACCCAAAACCCTAAATCCTTAAACACTAGACCTGTGGCTCCAAACTGTAGACCTACTACAGTACACAGACCGCACACCTATGCAAGATATCCCTTTCCCGAATGGTCCAAGGACCCAGAAAATGGGGTTTCGGCCCCAAACACCATTAATCTGAAAGTGTTTGGCCCTAAAACCTCATGATTTGGGTCCTTGGACCCTTAGGGTTTTGATTCCGTTGCTGTCCGTCCTTTGTCATGACAAAGACCTCCACGTGTCCCACAACAGCTATGCTCTTCTCCTCAGCTTGCATGCAAAGTGCTGGATAACAACGTGTGGCCAGGCCTCAAAATCAGATTCTTCTGCATGCCCCACAGGAAGGGAGTCTGAGAAAAGCTCCAGAAAGGTACCTAAAACAGCAACAACATGACACCCCTATGTGCGCGGATTACCTGTGGCAACATGTTTAGCAAAAAGATACACGTCTCCGCGTGAAGGTTTGCTCATACCGCCGACGAAGTGCAGCGTAGTCCTTGTGATGCAGGGATCTTCACAATAGGATCCAAGAATTGAGAAACGTAGTTGTATGAAACCTAAGCCCAAGGAAACCCCAAACCCCTCGTTGCGACCCAACTTATTATTAGTGGGTGAAGTAGGGAAAGAGAATATAATGCCAAGATAGTACCCGCTATATATATATATATAAAGATCCCACTTTCCCTACTAACCCTAAACCCTGAACCTTAAACCCTGAACCCTAAGCCCTGTATTTCGTTATTCCCTACGAAGACTCCGTAAGCCAAGGTTCTTTCCCTCCTGGCCGAACAAGCTGGTAATCCTTGATGTTGGGCTTGCAGTTCAGGGCTTAGGGTTTAGGCTTAAGGGTTCAGGGTTAAGGGTTCAGTGTTTAGGGTTTAGGGTTCAGTGTTTAGGGTTTAGGGTTAAAACCCCAAAACCAAGCCGGGGGCGCTAGGAGGACCGGCGGCTGAAACATGGTCCAGGACCGCTCCTCCTTGT
>CAJNIZ010046836.1:27042-38640 GCA_905231905.1 Symbiodinium pilosum | reverse complement strand
AGGGTCCACGTACCCAATAATTGGGTACTCCGGTTTTGGATAATAGAAGTTCAGGGTTTAGGGTGTAGGGTTTTGGGTAATAGTAATTCTAGTACAGATTTTGGGTAAGTATATGATTTTTGGGTACTTGGACCCTTAGGGATTGGAGTTTGGGGTTTTGGGTTGTCTGGACCTCTAAAAAGTAAGTGAACATGCCACAAAACCTTTTCGGGTCCAGGTAATGATATGGCCTAAACCTTTTAGCACGCTTTAAGCTGCCCAGCAGTTTCTGCGTGATTGCCTGCAACCTATGATAGGCCTTAAGGTTTAGGGTTGAAACCTTGGTCGTCGGGTAGTATTATTGGTTCCCCTACAGGCCACCCCCTAATTCGCCATAGTTGGCCCCAACTATCCTGAAATAATCTGAGTAAGAGAGAGGCTTGGGGTGGGGTAGTCAAGAGAGGGGTGGTAGGGAAACCCATGGTTCTACATCCAGTACATGCCGTTGCATACCCTACGAAATCCAAACCCTAAAACATATAAACCATATATACCGGACTATAACGAAGACCCAACAAGAAAGAATCTTCAGGCCTAAACTCTAAACCCTAAACACTGAACCCGAAACCTCACAACTTAGGGGAGTTCTTGGTCTGCAGTTTGGGGTTCAGGGTTAAGGGTTTAGGGTGTAAAGTGTACTTGTCAGCCAGTGGGGTAACAGCGCAGCACATATTCACTCCACTCTAGGCCGATGTGGTACTAAACAAGAATGTTACTTTCAGCGGAGAAAATCATACAACATGGGATGTCCTAAACCCTAAAACCCAGTTTTCTGACTGTAAGATGTTTCGGCTGGTGCAAGATTTCCTTCATCCAGGGTGTATGTGTAATCCCAACTGCTCGGGGTGCTAGCTCTCAACTTGGTTATGGCTATAACCCTGTTTGCGGGCTTAGGGCTTAGGGTATACCATGAAATACCCATGTTCTCTACAATAGTAAGTATAGCGGCGCACAGATTGTAAGTTGGTCATGGCCGGAGTGTCTCCTACCTGATAAACTGAATGCTCTCCCGCTGACATCCAGATCTCAATGCTAAACCCTAAACCCTAAACAGCGTCTGCCCGTCAGCTGCTAACCATGGGAAAAGAAGAGCCTGGACGGAGGTGAATTAGGGTTTAGGGTTTAGGGTTTAGGGGTTTAGGGGTTTAGGGTTTAGGGGTTTAGGGGTTTAGCGTTTAGGATTTAGGGTAGGGTTCATGTTCATGTTTTGGTCCCTTTCAAGTGGTTCTAGGGGATATATAGCGATTGCGACTCTATAGGGTTTAAACCCTAGGCTTCTACATAATCTAAGCAGGGTAGTTTAGAATAGTGACAACTCCCACTTTAAGGCAATTTTGGTAATATTCTCCATATAAACAACAATTTAGGGTGAGGTTGAGTGAGGACGTCGCTTGAAATTGCCCAGTTTAAGGGGCGCTTCAATCGTCAAGCTTCACATTAACTTTTTCATCCATTCCCTAATGAGCGCAGGTACCCAAACTTAAGGTTAGGGTTGAGGGTTCAGGGTCTGGGGTAATTGGGCTTAAGGCCCCCCTAAGCCCTAAACCCTTAAACTCTGTAACCCGAGCAGCTTCTTGGGCACCTGCAGGTCTACTGTTTGGGTACTTGCCCCTTCGGAGCCTGAACATGAGCGAGAAGCCTATATCCCTAGATGACCCACATCCTCAGGTATCGATCTGAAAGGCCCACACCACTTTACTCAAAGAGAGTTCGAGGTTTTCAAGAAACCCCGAATCCTCCCCGGCTAAACTAAAACTTCAGCCCCCTAAAAGGTTAAGCTTATTCACCTTGGTTGGCCTTTAGAGACCCTTGAAAAATATTAGTATAGATGGGTCCCCATGAAACCAATAAGGGAAAATATTTAAGGAACCCAAAGGCCTACCCAGTCACGGCGAAGCTATCGCCAACTCAGGGGAAATCCTAGACAGGGGGGTGGTACAGAAAAGGGGTGGTTTTGGGGCTAGGAAAGCCACATATTCATGTGTGTATACATATATACATACACCTTAAACCCTAAACCCTAAACCATAAACCTTAACCTAAACCCAACCTAAACCCAAAGCCCTAAACCCTAAACCCCTGAGCAGAAATGATTGCCTGGGCTGTTCGAATAAGCGGTTTGTAAGAAATCGATAGTTTCTGGCATGCTCAAGACCTTAGAAATGGAACCAAAGTAGCTTCTGGCCCAAAATTTGTAATTAGGTTTGAAATCCACAGGCCTAAGGCTTAGCATACAAGTATCTGCCATTAAAATCTTATTCTTCTTTTGCAGATTCTGGGGTCCATGCCTGCCAGAGCGTTGAGTATTCTGTACCCTTTTGTAATGGCCATGATTCCGTTCCGGCGGTCTCGGTATAGTACCCCTTACCAGACATGATTGCCTTGGCGGCGTTTTTAAGAAATCAATAGTTTCTGGTGACCCCATTAAGCACTCCACTAGCCCATCTGCAACCGTTCCGGCTTTGCATCCGAGAGGCGATGAGCAAAGCAGCGAGCAACACCTTAGCTGAGTAGTGTTTTTTTGGTGGTTGAACCTAGCAAGATTATAGTCCTGAAATGGTATACCCCAAAAGGAGGAGACAATCTTACTCTATAGTGTGTACCATAGTATCCCCAAATTAAATACTACTTAGCTGATGACGTCAAAGCTTCTAAGCGTTTCGCCCCGAACCCTTAACCCAAAACTCTAAACCCTAAACCCTTTGAGCAACCCATCTACATACTTGGGGACAAGACTATGGGCCCTTTTTGATTATTCATCATATTACGGCACCAGGATACCAAAATGGACCCTAATTTTGGGAANNTAAACCCTAAACCTCAAACCCAACATTATGAAGCAAGGATCCCCCTAGACTGCCGAGGTACTGTCAGCCAGGAGAAACTTCGGTCCGGTGAACGCGGCGGCTGGAGCTCCTTGTGGAAAGATTCAGGGTTCAGGGTTTAGGATGCAGGGTTTAGGGTGTAAGCTTCAGGGTTTAGAGGGTGAGGGTTTAGTTTGAGGGTTGGGGACTCAGGATTTGGTAGATTTACTTTGCACGGGGGGGTGGTTGAAACGGATTGTAGGGGCACTGTGGATACAAAGTTTTAGAGCCCGACCTTAATGTTCGAAAAGTTCACAACTCCCAAGCTTGCAGGTAGTCAACATGTGCAGGGCTCAGGTTTTAACTATGAGCCCCTAATATGGGCCCTTAATCCTGGGGTCGTGGTGTACCTTTTATTTACGCTATGCAACCATATGCGCCCGATTAGGGGCCCATAGCATGGACCTAGGATACAGATAGGGATTCATATTATGGACCCAGGGTTAGGACCTTGGATCTTGATATCAAGATCCCTAAACCCAAGAGCAACCTTATTTAGAATGTAGAGGTTAGGCCCTAAGCCCTGAACCTTAAACTTTAAACAGCGTGTTACCCAAGCTGTTGAGTTTTCTTGCCCCCAAGGAACTTGACCTTTTCAATCTGAGACCCATATGTATATATATATATATACATACTATAAACCCTAAATCCTAAACCCTAAATCCTAAACCCTAAACCCTAAACCCTAAAACCTATACATATATATATATATAATAGCTAAATACTCCGAAAGCTTTAAGATAATTCACTCATCTGCTGGAATACTCCCCCCCAAGTTGACCGAGCATCGGCGCGGCTCAACGACGCCCGGCTCAAGGATGCTCGGCTGGGGGAGGAGCCGGACCTCTTCGCAACAGACCCATGGGGTTTAGGGTTTGGGATTTAGGGTTTAGGGTTCAAGGTTTAGGGTTTAGGGTTTGGGGTTTAGGGTTTAGGGTACGTCCTAAACTCCTTAATGGGGGGTTATATAGGGGATAATATAGGGGACTACTATAGGGCTTCTTAAGGGGGATACTAGGAGGTTAGACAATGGCTCACATGGGGTTTACCTGGACCCTCCAATGTAGTTCCTTTTTGGGTTTGTTTTTTTTTTTGGATGGAGTTCTTATTAAGGCTACCAAAAAGGTACTACATTGGAGGGTCTTGGTAGGGTTTGGAGATGAGGGTTGAGGGTTTAGGGTTCAAGGTTTAGGGTTTAGGATGTAGGGCTCTAGGTTTTTTAGGTTAGAGGCTTTAGGGCCCAAAGGGTTTTAGAGAAGGCTTAAGGTCAGGCGGCATACTGCGCGCTTCTCATGAAGACCTTCTGCAGGGTACAACAGTACAAGTTCCAGATAGCTGCATCCACGGCATATGGCGTCTAGTTTGCAGGATGTGTGGACTTCACAAAGGGTTCCGGGATGTGTGTTTAGGATTTCAGGGTGTCAGTGCTCCAGCAGTCCTGCTTCTCCATTTAGAGCCCTTCAAAATTTCTCAGCCTGAACGCTACGCCCTAAACCCTACCTAAGCCCCCCAAAATATGTAGAATAATGGTGCTTTTTGGGAAGCCCTACACCCTAAACCCTACTCCCTAAACCCTGGGCTATTAATTTTACCTGCTTTTATGGTTCAGGTACACCTGGGGCTAAACCTTCAACCATCATCTCAGGCCCCTGAAGGCTTCAATCCTACATGTAATGCGAGCCATAATCTAAATCCGTAAAAGGGGCTACTAGGAGTTTAGACTCTGGGGTACGATATACTGTTGCTAGATAAGCATCGTAAGTGGATACTGGTACAGTAGTTATTGAAGCTGATACGACCTTAGCCTTAAACTTACCAGCCCTGGGCCACCTTAGGTAGGTATGTTAAAACAACGTGTTACACAAAATGGTGACTGTTGAGAGAAACCCCTGACATGACTCTAACCTTATAAGGGTCCAAGTACCCAATAATTAGTACCTGGATATTGGGCAATAATATTTATAGCGCAGTTTTGGCTAAGTATATGATTATTGGGTACTTGGACCACCTAATCACCAAAAAATATGTAGAATAATGGCCTAGGGCTGTTTTTTGGATGTTTAGGACTTTTAAGGTTCAGGTACTCCTGAAGGTCAGGCCAGTCATTTGATGAAACCTTACACCCTTGACTCCTAAACCTCGAACGCTACAACCTGAACGCTACACCTATGACCTTCACTCCCGAACCCTTAAACCCTAAATCCCTAAACCCCTAAACCCTAAACCCCTAAACCCTAAACCCCTAAATCCCTAAATCCCTAAACCCTATACACTCCACCTAAAGCCAGGCTGTCCTTCGTTTTGAGGCTCTGTCCCACATTGTTGTACATCATGTCCCCAAAAAGGAAGGACTTGCAGGGTCCAGGTAAGCCTTATATATCCTAACCCTAAACTCATGTGTTCAAGTAGTACCTCTATACTACCCCCCCTAGAGTCCCCCCTTAATTAATGTTATTTAGGGATAATCATGCCCAATTAAGGTTAATTGAGGGGGGAACCTAGGGGGGGGGTTGTGTAAAGGGGGGTACTACTGGAACCCATGACAAACCCCAAACCCAAAAAGCGGGGCCGAGTCTCTTGAAGATTGGGACCTTTAACCCTGGTCCCCTTTTAGGGGGTTTAGGGCCGGTTTAGAGTTTCTAGAGCCTTAACCTTAAACCCAAACCCTAGACCCTAAACCCCATAGACCCCAAAACCCAAAACCCCTAGACCCTAAATCCCAACCCCTAAACCCTACACCCTAAGCCCAAACCCCAAACCCTAAACCCCTAACCTTAAACCCCAAACCCTAAACCCCAAACCCTAAATACCTCAACCTTCTGTACGGCCCCCCCTCAGTAACAGTTGGATAATAATCATAATAGGGTTATATATACAGCCCTTAACAGGGCCCCTAATATAGACTGTTACTGGGTTGGGGCAGTACCCAACCTCAACCCAGTATACCTACCCACTACCTGCCCGGGCCTCCGCCCCGGCAGCGCCTCTGCGGCAGCTTCAAAAGTTGCATAGTAGCTCCTGGGCTTTGGGCTTGGGTAGGGTTTAGGGTTTGGGATTTAGGATTTATGGTCTAAAGGCAGTCTATAGGGTCTAGGGTTTGGGATTTAGGATTTATGGTCTATAGGCAGTCCTGGGCTTTCGGGTTTGGGACAACCTAAACACCAAAAGTAAGTAAAATAATAGTCCTTTACCCATAACAACAGCCCTAAAAGCCAATATGTTACATAGTTTTGGGGCTTAGGAAGACAGGTTTGGGGTTTAGGGTTTAGGGTCTATGGTTTAGGGTTTAATATGGGTCCTTAACCCTGGGATCCTTTATATACCCTATATGTACCTTTAAGGGTCCCTAGAATTTACCCTAGTAGCTCCTGGGCTTTGGGACAAGGCAGGTTCAGACTTTAGCGCCGTAGGGTTTTGGGTTTGGGTTCTAGAGGGGTTAGGAAGGGTTTGGGGTCTAGGGTTTGGGCTTGAGGGTCTACAGGGTTAAGGGGTTTAGGGTTTGGGGCCTCTCGGGTTAAGGGTTCAGGAATAAGGCTTCAGGGTTTGGGGCCTACAGGGTTTAGGGTCCAAGGTTTAGGGCTTGAGGTTTAGAGTTTAGGGACTAGATTCATGGTGAGTAATTACTAACACTTTTTAGTGAGGGGAAATCAAATTGAGAAGAACATGAACCATTACATGGAAACTGGCATGATATGGATATGTGGAGTTTGTGGGTTAGGTAGGTACGCTGCGAAACACTACTGTCTCTACTGCTGTTACATAAGCAGCTATGGGGGAATGTGGGTTAGAACTACCTGAGCCCCAAACGTATGTAAAGTAGCGGCTTTTCGGGCTATTTGTAAGCGTTTTGGGACATTATTTACCTCCTTTTGGGGTCCAGGTAGTTGTATTTTGAATGTAGCTCCTTGGCTGTGGAGGACCGCCGCGCAAGGTGGAGGGCTCAGGGTTTAGTGTTCAAGGTTTCCGAAAGGACTATTGCGAAGTGGGAACTCTTACCCTAAGGGTCCAAGGACCCAAAGAATAGGATTTTAGGGCCCAAATAACATTACCCAAAGTATTATAATATTTGGGCCCAAAACCCTTGTTATTTGGGTCCTTGGACCCTTAAGGTTAGATAAGATTGTATAAGCACAGTTCCATGGTTCGGGGCTTAGGGGTCCTAAATCAACGCACAAATCAAATAAAGCTTGGGGCGTATGATTTTTTCTACGGTCTGTAAGGAGTATGGTGGCGTGAGACTGGCAACTGAACATTCAATCCCATGCATGAGGGTTCTGTATAGAAAAAGCCCATAAGCTCTACATCTCTGAGCCCCTGACTAATGTTCAATAAGCCCTGAACCCCCTAAACCCCAAAATTAGCCCCCTAAACCTCTGAGCCCAAAACATTCGAAACCTCAAACCCCCCAAACCCGTCTCAGGTGCGTCCAGGATGCTGAATCTCCTGCAGCGTCCGCTGCGTGTTCAAGCCTGCTTCATCCGGGACACTTCCAGGTGAGTAGGTGCCAAGTGGGTAACTAGATGGGCTACAGCCCAAAAAACTTATGGACATGTTTTTCTATAAGGGATGTAGTTCTAGACAACACTAAACCAAAGAGACCGCTAAATCCACCTTAATGGTCCCTTGTCCTTCGTAGGCCTCATAGTACCAGCAGCTCATATATACGGGTAGTACAAAGGTAGGGGAGCTAAAGTGTTGATGTGAGGAACCTTGACCCACTCTCAACTCTTAAGAATATATGAGCTATAGTCTAAACTCCTAGTATATCCCTTAATAACTGCTATAATAGTCCCCTATTTAATCCCCTACATAACCTCCCTGTAAGGAGTTTAGATTATGACTCATATGAGCTATAGTCTAAACTCCTTAAAGGGGGTTATCTAGGGGCCCTAGAACCCCATTATTTGGGTCCTTGCACCCGTAGTGTAGGGTTCCCAAACAGGAAAACTTCCCCTCCTGCCAGGCACGGTAAAAGTGAAAGCAAGACTTGAAGGCCGAGCAGGGCTTGAGGGTTTAGGCCAGGGTTTAGGGCGCGATTTAACAATCAGTAAACACTTAATTAGGGGTTTAGGGTTTAGGGTTTTGGGTTCACGATTAGCTAGAGCTGGAAGTTAGCGAAGTTTCATATATCACTACATATGTTTGGTACAACCCCACCCTCCCAGAATCCCTTTTGCAAAAAACATGTTGACCCGTCTTTTTCCTTTGCTCGCCACCTGCGTCCCCTATATGTCCCATATTGATATCTGCTTCTTACATTGAACGTGCCCGTTTCCGGAGCTTCCAGAAAAGTCCCAACAGCCTTCAGGCCCATTCAGATTGAAAGCGTGATTTTGATTCAACACACATTCAATGGGCGTGCAGGGGCCTCCAGAACCTTAAGAGGCCTCAGGGGCCTCCAGAAACAGGGGTCTCCAGGGACCCTGCACGGACCTCCAAACCTTCAGCCAAGGATCCTCCAAGGTCTCAGGCACTGCTCAGGGGTTTGGAAGTTTCCCTAAATTACTGTTCTCAAAATGCAGAAATTTATATAGGGCCCTTTATTATAATGGGAACCCAAATATAGGACCCCGTATTATAGGGAATTTAGACCAATCCCCATTTCTAGAATCCTGCAAGGCCCTCGAGCCCGAGCGCTTCCAAGAAGTTTTCAGGGGCTCTGGGACCTCAGGGGCGTCCAGAAGCCTCCAGGGCCTCCATGCAGGGGCCTCCAACCAAAACCCAAAGCCCAAACCCGAAACCCAAAATCCAACATCCAAAACCAAAAACCCAAAATCCAAAACGCAAAACACAAAATCCACAACCCCAAACCCTAATTCCACAAAATCAGACTTTTAATATATATATATATAGGTAGAGAAGGCTTGGGGTTTAGGGCTATGGCTTCCGGACCTTGAAAAGAGTTGGTTCCGCCATACTCCACAGGGAGCTGGTCTGGGGCGATGTACCTCTCAACACAGGGTATGAGGGTTTATACAGTCCAGGGTTTAGGGCAATGCTCCCTAAGTCCTAAACCCTAAACCCTAAACCCCTAAACCCTGAACCCTTACTTTTGGAGGGATGATGTCCAGGCTACAGATGATGAGTACCTGATGCCGAGGAGGGAATGAGATATCAATTGGATCTCTATAGGGGTATAGTCCCCCTTAAGTAGAATACTGTTGATGGAGGTAATCCTGCACCACCTTAAGTCCCTAAAGTCCTAGGAATTACAGTAGTTTAGGGCCCCTAGGTGGTGCAAGATTTCATCCGTCAACAATATGACTTTGGGTATATTATTCTAAGATCCCCATATACACTATATTCTATCTACTTAAGGGGGACTACACCCTAAAACCTAAACCCTATATTCTATCTACTTAAGGGTGACTATAAGGGTCTATAGGTCCTGACCCCTCTGTTTGCTTTCGGATGGGGCCCGTTGCTACCGCTGTCCTTTCTCCCAGCTCTGCCGTCTACCCGTGCTCCTCTCTCTTGCATTGGTCTTCCAGGGATCTACCTAAGCCCCAAAAGTATGTAAAATAATGACCTTTAGGGTTGTTATTTTGGGTTTAGGGATATTGGTTTACCTACTTTTGGGGTTTAGGTACCCTGAATATCAGGAGATCATGCCATAGTTCTTCTCAAGGGAAAGAAAATAGGATCTTCTTACGAAATTCCTGCACCTACCTCTGACTGCTATCCTGCTTCTAGTGGGTCTGGAGCAACAGGTTGTAAGGGAACTGCTGTGAGTTTACAGGAAGGGTTTTGGGTTCTGGGGCGTGGACGGACCCTACTTTACACACGAAAACCTTAAACCCAAGGCATAGTCCTCACAACCCTTACCTAAAACCCTGAACTCAAATTTCCAGTCGCAAGCCAACCTTTCGGGGAGCGAGCGATCCTGTCTGAAATCTTCTGGTCACTTATCCTTGCAGTACAAGTTACCACAATTCTCTGCAGTGGCAGCTCCACATGAGGCGCCCAGAAGGAAAGTCCGCAGCCGATTCGACAACTTTAAAGCTCTTGCTTGAAACAGAAGCTTCTAAGCCCTATACTCAAAACCCAGCAGGTCCAGGAAGATAAAACCTGAACCACAGGGGCCCGATACACGCCACGCCATTGTAACGGGAGGGCTCAATGGTAGTTAGGGGGAGAGTAAGCCCTAAACCTGAATCGTGGCTATATACTCCGCATAAGCTTCAGGGTATAGGATTCGTGTTTGGTTGGAATACTGGGTTGCTGCTAAGGCACTTAATTTAAGTTACTATATTGGGGAAACCCTATTATTTACTATATATACCCATTATGGTAACTTAATTTAAGTTCCTTAACAGGAATATGCCATTTAAATGACTTTCGAACCAACCTTTGGAGGGCTTCAGAGCTTTTTGGGGAAGAAGGTCAGGTTCCCATCAGCGAGGGCTCAACCCCGAATAATGAGGGGAGTTGGTAGCATCAACCCCCACAATGAGGGCCACATTGCTGCAATCCCCCTAGGCCTACGACAGGGATTTACTATAATACAACTTAAAAATGGCTCCTGCGGAAATAAAACTGATTGTGGTCATGCGATTGTTATAACGGTAGGGCCGTAAGCCCTAAAGCTTAAACCGCCCTCATTTTGGGGATTGGGGCCTCTCCGATCCCTTCACAAGTCTCTTAGTGTGGGGCGCTCTTCTGACCTTCCTTCACTACCCTGAAGACGGTGTATGCAATTCCGAAATTACATGACCCCCCCTTGAACCCTGAAGCCTAAACCCTAAACCCCCGTGAACCCGAAGGCCTAAACCCTAAACTACAAACCCTAAACCCCTAAGCCCCCTTGAACCCTAAACCAAAAAACCCTGAAAATCCCAACCCCCAGGGGCACTGCAGCAAGGTGCTCTCGAAGTCTGCACCGAGAAGGTGCATCTTAGAAGCAGTCACCTTTGTTCGAGGGATATATAGGGGTCATCGAGGGTTAGGGTTCAGGGTTTAGGGTTATGGGAGGCTTGGATATTAGGTGCCGTAATATAAGCTATAGCCAAAAAGGGCCCATAAGAGAGCAACCCATACAGGGTTCATAGAGGGTTACACAGGAATATGTTTGGATGTATATATATATATATTTATAGATTCATAGGGGCATACATACGTACGTACATACATACGTACATACATACAGGTGTACATGCGTACGTGCATTCATGCATGCATACATGCATACATTCATACGTGCATACATGCATGCATGCATGCATGCATGCATGCATGCATGCATGCATGCATGCATGCATGCATGCATGCATGCAGTCATACATACCTACAAACACACGTACATACGTACTCCCATACATACATACATACATACGTACGTACGTACGTACGTACGTACCTACATACATACATACATACATACATACATACACATGCATACACATACATACACACACCCATACACATACATACACATGCATACACATACATATACTTACACATACAGACACATACACAAACACGCAGGCATGTACACATACACATACACATACATATACATACATGTACATACACATACATACATACATATACATACACATACACATACACGTACATATACATACATACATACATACACATACATACATACATACATACATACCTACACACATCCCCCTAGGATTTTTCGAGGAATCAAATCCCCAAACCTCAAATTACAAGGGATATCCCCGAAAGA
>CAJNIZ010046836.1:16742-26942 GCA_905231905.1 Symbiodinium pilosum | reverse complement strand
TCCCCCTGACCCTCCAAGTAATTGTACTTATAATCCAATAACTCCCTACTGTTGATACCTAAAAATCCTGCATGACCCCAGTATACTATAGTACCATAATTTCCAAGGTATAAGGTACCTAGGGTCATGCAGGATTTTTAGTATCCACTGTAAGTCCCTAGGATGGTCCTGAAAGAATTGTTGAACTTGGCGAATAACTTCCCTGACCCTACAAGATCCTCCCAGTGGGGGGGCGGTTTAGGGTTTAGGGTTTAGGGTCCCAAAATCAGGTTGTGAGGATTAGGGTCTATACTGGGGTCCCTCTATTTTGGGAAACCTGCCAGGTAGGGCCCCCGGACCAATGTCATTCCTTAGGAGGACCCCCCCACCCTGTAATAGTGGTATAATAGGAAGATAAGAGGACCCTGATACTGTTGATGGAGGAAATCTTGCACCACCTTAAGTCCCTAAAGTCCTAGGAATTACAGTAGTTTAGGGCCCCTGGGTGTTGCAAGATTTCCTCCATCAACAGTATAATCCTTATTCTCCACAATAGTCACCCTTACTGGGTGGGGGGGTCCACCTAAGTCATGCCAGGGGCCTAGAAACTTGAGGTGGCGCATGGTTTAGGGTTTAGGCTTTAGGATGAATAGGAATTTGTTAAAAAACTATCCTTACCTGGAGGTCCGTTGTATTGATAACCTACTTAGTAACTAGTTATAACCCAATTATATCTAGGGTACCTGTAGTTATGAGACTTTTAACTGGGTTATAGCCCTAAACCCTAAACCCTAAATCCTTACGTGATCCTCCAGAGGGACTCCCCTTATCTCTTCATGACCCCCCAAGTTTCTCGAGGATCTCCAGGCTACCGCTCCTACACCAGCCCTAAACCCCAAATCCTACACCTTAAACCCGTAGGGTTTAGGATTTAGGGTTTAGGGCTTAGGGTTTAGGGGTCAAGCGGCTAAACCCTAAACCCTAAGCCCTAAATGGTATATAGTCCGTATACAATACATTCCCTTGTTCCCTACTACCATTTAACTCTAAGTCGGAAATCCTAAGCCCTAAACCCTTCATCTTGTTTGCAGCCGTGCGTCAGGATCTATCCAGTCCTGCTATCACATGAGCTACAGGCTCAACTCTATAAACGGGGTTATTTAGGGGAGTATACAAGGTTGGTTCAAGGTTTAGGGTTTTTGGCGTAGAGTGCAGGGTTTAGAGTAGTCTAAACTCCTAGTATCCCCCTTAATAACTCCTATCATGCTCCACTATATAGTCCCTTATATAACCCCCTTCAATGAGGTTAGACCCTGAACGATAAACGCTGAACCCTATATAATCCCCTTTCAAGGAGTTTAAACTAGAGCTCACATAGAAGAAGAAGATTTTGGTGGTCCCAGCTCTAGACAGTACGACCCCACTACAGTCAAATGATACCCTAGGGATCCGAATAACCCAGTGTAGGCAATGATACCCTAGGGTTTGGGGGATAAGGTTCAGCGCTTAGGGATCCAAATAACCCAATGTAGGTGATGTTTACAGAATTCAGGGCCCAATGTAGGTATTTGTGTTGTGCTTGGATCCCTCTATCATAGATTCCTATGTTTTGGGGGGGAGGTTAGGACTTAAAAGCCACCTTACCCAAAGGCCGTGCTCTGCAAAAAAGGCCTTAGAGATTTTGCCTGCCTATGATGATCTGAGATAGGATTCAGGGTTGTCAACTTCATAATCTTTTGGGACTCTCTATCATGAAGCTCCGTGTTGAGGATACATTGAGGGAACCAGTCTTCGAGCTGATAACCGTCATCCCTACCATTGCTACTAATAGCTGTGGTAATAACCCACCGTGTGCCCTCCCCGGAACCAACATGGAAGCCCACGCCGCCCCCTTTTTAAGGACAGTTGTCCATGTAGGCCCCCTTTGCAGCTTCCAACTCTAAATCCTAAACCCTCAATCCTAGTTTGGGGGAATGTAAGTGCAAGCGATGACCAGGTCTCAAAAGAACCCAAGCCAGTAGCCTGTCCCCGGATCCTTGATCAGTCGCCAAATAGCGAGGAAGATGGGCGGCGTGTTCAGAAAGAACTGGATCCTCAAGTGAGCTATAGTCTAGACTCCGTATCAGGGAGTTATACATAATGAGGAGGTTATATAGGGGAGCATAATAGGGCCTATTAAGGGGCATACTAGGAGTCACACCGGCCCTTTCAACGCTAGCGCCCCTTTCGCCACTGGGTGGGGTTGCGTAGTTCCCCACAATTTCAGAGCAACATTGCTTGCCATTTCCAACATTCCCGCAATAAAGACAATCCAGAAGCACACAGTTACTAAGCTAAACTCTGTAAACCCTAAATCGTAAACCGCAATTAGGCTTGCTTGCTTAAGGTTGCAACCAGGGCTCATAGTGAAGTACACTGAAGGACTTCGCCCAATCTTCAACGCGGGGCCGTAAACATGCGGTTGCGTTTAGGGCTTCGGTTAAAGCCTCTAGGGCTTAAGGTACCCGCAACCCGGCATCATACTGTTGATACTAGAAATCCTGCATGACCCAGCTATACTGCAATACCTGAATGGCAAAGGTTTAAAGGACTTATGCCGGTGCAGGATTTTTCGTATTAACCCCAGTACACTAAGGTCACGCAGGCGAACCCTAAAACGTAAACATAGAGTATCCCTACACCCTAAACCCTAAACCCCTCAAGCCCTAAACCCTAAAGACATCAGCAGCTCCTGAACCCTAAACCCTAAAACCCTAAACTACATTATCCAATATCCCTAAGCTCTGAAACCTGAAGCCCCCAAACACTTGGGCTCAAGATTCACACACCATGGAAGATTAAATAGAAACTGGGGTTGCACAAGGATCTAACCTGTGGCGGTTTAGGGTTTAGGGTTTAGCACTTAGGACCCCTGCTGAGGGTTAATTTTTAGGTACCTGAAATAGGAGAGGAAGGGAATCCCAAAGGGTTAAGAGTCTAAGGTCCAAGCTAAGTCCCAAGGAGCAACTTAGTATATTATTACATCAAACCCTAAGCCCTCAACCCTAAACCCATATCCACATGATGGTATCATAGATATGCCCGTTCACAGCAACCCAGCCAAAATTAGCATCCAGAACTAAGGTTGGACTGGTTGAGACGACGGGAACCCTCCCCCAAACTAACAGGGAAGGGTTTCGATTTAGGGCTTAGGGCTTAGGGTTTAGGCTCAGGGTTTAGAGGTTAGGCTTAGGGTTCAGGGTTTAGGCTTTGGGCTTAAGCTTTCGGGTCCCTTTGAAACAGACAATAACCTTGGAAGTGCCCCTTGCTGGCTCCTAATATGTTGCTTTGGGTGCGAGGAAATGCACAAGCCCGAATAGGGCTTATTAGGTTTTGGTTTCATTGGGTCTAGGATTATGTCAAGCGTCGCCTTGCACAATATGGCGAGGATTCCCGAACAAATGCCTGCCCTTACATCAACCCTAGAACCCTAAACCCAAAACCCCTAAACTCCCAAACTAGGGATATAAAATAATCAAAAAGGCTCCTGTTGCAGGAATGCATAGGTTTCAGGGGTTAGGGTTTAGGGTTTCGGGGTAAGGGTTGTAAGAGCTTCCAATTTCAGGCAGAGCAATGACTCTGTGAAGTACAGGTGCTTTGCCCCTTCACCCTCTAAGATTACGCTGCCTTCATGCTACGCTTCTAGATGAGTAATTAACCCTAAGGGTCCAAAAACCCAAATAATAGGTCTTTAGGGCCCAAATACTATAATTTTAATGGAATTTGGGCCCAAAAACCCTCTTCTTTGGGTTGTTGGACCCTTAGGGTAAGACTTAAGAAAGGGCAGCTCAACATATCTGATTTCAACCCTCACGGACAGATTCCCTAAACCCTAAACCCCCGAACCCCTAAGCCTTCAGCCCTAAGCCCTAAACCCTCAGCCCTAAGCCCTAAACCCTAAGCCCTCCCCATTAAAAGAGGCGCCGCGCGAGTCCGCCAGCAAGGTACCGTCAAGGACCTCGATGCCCGTGAACTTTCCACGAAGGAACTCCAACATCTCCAGCTTCCACAACTTACTGGTTATTTTAGTGCTGACGATCAGCTACTGCCTCACGCAGGTGATACAGCCAGCTGCAGATTTGGGAGAAATCGGGGTTCACGACTTCGTTGACGCTTGGCACTCAGGGGGGAGCGGACATTCACCATCCTTTTCCTCGGCCATACCATCCACGGTAGCCGCTGGACGATGAGGATCCTGAGTACCAGAGGGTTCATGTGAGCTATAGTCCAAACTCCTTAAAACGGGGTTCATGTAGGTATATAGTCTATACTTAGGGCACAAAAGGGTTCCTATATAACTATTTAACTACTTTAGGGCCCAGTTTGGGTAAGGCAAAAGGGCTCAGAGTTTGGGGATTGAGGATGTACCATTTGAGGTGTAGGCTATGTTTATTGGGAGGTTGGGGTTAGGGTTTGTAGTCCTTAGGTTGTAGGGTTTAGGGCCAAGGGTGGGAGGATGGAGAAGGAAACAGGGGGTTCAGCGTTCAGGAGCATTCCAAAATCTGAAGAGGGGACTTATTGAGCGCAAGACTCTGGGGACTCTGGTTGCTCCTTTTTGAAAGCCTTCTACCCTAGAGCCCAAAGCCCATAAGCCCTAAACCGTAAACCCTCAAACATAAATCATAAACACCAAACCTAAACCCCCAGCCACCACAAAGCCTTAACCCACCCAAAATCCTACGCCAAACACCCAAAAGCCCAAACACCTATACTCCAGCCTAGATTGAACAAATTGGCGCCCCACTAGTTGGATAAATGATCCGAGAGCTGCGGGTCTCACGGTTTGGGGTTTAGGGTTTAGGGTTTAGGGTGGTTTCGGGCAGGATTAAGTCTGTTTCAGATTTTTTTGGCGGGGATGCTCACGGAATCTTCTTCCTCAGTAACCGTTGTTGTGAGCCAACTATGAGCCTCCAAAAGCCAAGTAACCAAGGCTATGACTATATTATGAGAGAAACAGAACCTATGGCTTGGCAGTGGGACGCCACTTGAAGTGGCCTACAACCCTAAACCCTCAAGCCTAAACCCTAGCCTCTTGAAGTAGCCTACAATGCCAGCCAGGTGACCCAAGCGTCTCGGGGTAGTACCTGCGGAGTCTGGGGATCCAAAGTCCAGAAATAATACTTACCTGGACCCCAAAAGTATGTTAAATAATAGCCTTTAGGGCTCTTAGTATGGGTTTAGGGCTATTATTTTACATGCTTTGGGGTTTAGGTACATTGGCCCTGAAGTCTATCAATCTTACCTAGGTTGGGCTATTTGGAGACCTAGGGAGAATCCAAATTGAAAGCCAGATAGTTAGAATGCCACGCTAAACCCTAAACCCTAACCTGGGGAGAGTCCGCAATAGAAGCTGGATTGTTGGAATGCCAGACTTAAGACGGAAAGGATGCACGGACAGTCCAATGTTCAACAATACTTCTTGGCCCTTAATGGGGACCCATGATTCATAAACCCGCTCCTATGAAGGGCCTTCATATTAGGATCCCTATGAAAATACCTATTAAGGGAAGGGAGTTTATTAATCACGGGTCTGGTTTATTCCTGGGCTTAGGCTTAGGGTTATACGGGCTAAGCTTCCAAAGCCTAAGCAATGACTACGATCACAAGAACCCCCCCCCCCCACAAGTATTTATGTGTTGCATACCTAAGCCCTAAACCCAACATGACATAGTAGCTTCCATGTTCTTTTCCATTCCTTACTAGTCCCAACCTTATACTGCACCCTGGTGGCTACTGCTGGCTGAGATTTAGGGATGACGATGCCACGTTCCCTTGGGATAGATGGGGGCGAGAAGGAATTTATAGGGGCACTAGGTTTTGAGAACCCCCCCCCCGTATCTCTACAACAATTATCTGCGAGTTTGCCCAAGCTAGGGTTCCCAAAACGGAGACGAGCTGCAAGAGGGACGGCGCAATATGCTGGGAACACCCCTACCCTCTCAGCTGGAGGCATCCCCTTGCTATCTTACTATCTCTGCAAGGCCCACGCGCAGACACTCTGAGCAATGGAGCTTGAACAAAATGCTCTGACAATACTACAGCAGGTCCTAAGCCTCGAACCTCAGCTCCCACAATGCGTAAATGCGAATTCTCAAACCATAAGCCCTTACTTGCAAACACAAATCGCCAGCTCAAGACAAAATTTGATGAAAAAGACCCTGATAGCTGCCCCTAAACGACTGGAGCCTAAACCCTAAACCCTAACCCCTAAACCCCTAAACCTAAACCCTGATAGCTGCCTCTGACTGACTTTCAGGAACTCCTTGAAAACTGTCATGGCCTTGGTACAAGGCAACGACATGAGCCTAGTCTAAACTCCTAGTATCGCCCTTAATGACCCCCTCTAATGCAGGGCTTATCCCCCTCAAGAAGCCCTACAATCTAGGGTTTAGGGTTTAGAGTTTAGGGTCTAAACGCCTAGCATCCCCCTTATATCCCCTATAAAGATCCCCAAAATAATCCCGTATATAACCCCGTTTAAGGAGCTTAGGCTATAGCTCACATTAAGCCATACTAGTGTTATCTAGACCCTAAACCCTAAACCCTAGACTAAGGTATGCTTGAAGCACCCGCGGGTGTAGGGTTTGCTGGCTGAGGTTGTACGAAGCCCCAACCTGTGCTTACTGGTGCTTTTGGGTTTAGGGCTTAGGGTTTTAGGGTCAAGGGTTTAGGGGTTCAGGGTTTAGGGGTTTAGGGTTTGGGGGTTTAGGGTTTAGAGTTTAGAGTTTAGGGTTTAGGAGTGAAAATTGACAAGGTGACAGGGCTGTTCATGGAGAACATATGAGCTGTATTTGAAAATTCGTAGTATCCCCCTTAATATCGCCTATAGTAATCCCTCATATAATCCCATATATAACCCCCTTTAAGGAGTTAAGACTATATCTCACACAAGCATAGGGATCCACTCCCCAACTCTCCCTTAGGCTCCAGTAGGTGTATAGGGCGGCTTCGGGTTGCGAGCTTGGGTGAGTGGCTCTTTGCCTTCAAAAGCTTTAACTGCGATGACTACACTCCCCCAAACTAACATGGAAACCCATATAGTCCCCTTTTAGAAGGACTGTAGTCTTTATAGGGCTTTTTGGGGTTTCCATGTTAGTTTCCAGGAGTGTAAGTAGCTTGCAAGTAAAACACCCCTCCAAGTAGAGTCTGATCTGAAAAGCTCTAAGCCCTAAACCCCTGCGCCTGCTGGGAGGTCGGATCCTGCTTGTGAAGCAGTTCGGCATGTCTGCTACATGGGTCTATAGAATCGCTTCCCTTGAATCTTGAACCTCACATCATCTAAAATCCAACATGCTCAAAATGGGCTACTCTAGGAAACATCAGACTTAGGGGTCGGGGTGGCTTGGGGATTGAACGTGACTATCAGCATTTTTTGGAACCCTTGCCCTTTGCGACATGGTTTAGATGTCCATGTCCACGAGCTTACGACATCTGGACCCTCTTCTCTTGGGAGTGTAGGATAGTTCCAAACCATGCTACCTAGATCCTCCAACGTAAACCCCAAACCATAAACGCAAATACACTAAGCTCTAAATTGTACTTAGCGTAAACAAGAGAGTAAATATACACATGCATTAGGTACAGAACCACTCTTGCTAGGCATATAAGGTACCTGAACCCTAAAAGTAGGTAAAATAATCGCCCTAAACCCATAACTACAGCCCTGAAGGCCATTGTTCTACATACATTTGGGGCTTAGGTACTCTATACCCTCGGGATCCATGTACACAAATAAGACCTACATTGGGCCCTAAAGTCTGTAAGTATTACCTACATTGGGCTATTTGGATCCCTAGGGATAGGTAGATGCCAAACGGTACCCCTAATTTTGGGAATCCCCTATGTAGGTTACTCAAGGTAGAGGCAAAAACCTAAACCCCAAGCCCTAAACCCGAATCCCTAAACCCTAAACCCTACACCCTAACCCCTAAACCCCAAACCCCTAAACCCTAAACCCTGAACAATCAGCTGCCAAGCGGCACGAGGGTCGGGCCAGTAACTCAGGCCCTTCATGTCCATGATGACCACCTATCATTAGGGTTTAGGGTTTAGGATTTAGGCTTTAGGGTTTAGGGTTCAGGGCTTAGGCTTAGGGTTTTGATTCAGGGTTTAGGGTTTAGGATTTGGGATTTAGGGTTTAGGATTTGGGATTTAGGGTTTAGGATTTAGGGTTTAGGAAATCCATTGCAAAATTTTGGAGTCGGGCTTGGGGTCTAGGCTTTGGGGGTTGGGGTTAATTACGGTTTAGACCCTACTTGATGTGTCACCAACAAAGCTGACAGTGGTCGTGGTCATGGAAGCGTCGTCGTCGTGGTCGTCGTCCTCGTCGTCGACAGGCGGACTTAGTAAGTATACTGAAAACCCTATGAAGCTTGTAATGGCCCCAGCTGTCCTGCTTTTGAACATGCTTACTAAGTCCATCTTGCAAGAAACCCTTCATGACAGTCAGTGGCAACACCGCGAGACGTTGATTGTCAC
The DNA here is from genome assembly GCA_905231905.1 of Symbiodinium pilosum. Taxonomy (NCBI): domain Eukaryota; class Dinophyceae; order Suessiales; family Symbiodiniaceae; genus Symbiodinium; species Symbiodinium pilosum. The sequence continues at coordinate 18,446 of CAJNIZ010046836.1, read as the reverse complement.
AACTTTGTCTGTAACTTCCCCCTCTGATTTCAAGCACGACCAGAGATTGTTATGATTTTGCGGTGTAATGTTTTTCTTTTCAGGGTTTATAGGGTTTAGGGATGGATTTTCCATTCTTACTAAAACCTTCAAGTAGAGTTGACGATTCCGAGCTGCAGGATCAGGAACCAACAACAAATGCCAGGACGAAGTTGAAGAATACACCCTCATCTTTCTTCTTAGGTCTTTAGGAGCTAAGGGGTTTAGGTTGCCGGTTAGGGTCTCAAAATGAGGGTTTAGGGTTGAGGGTGTCGGGCTCAGGGTTCTTGATGAGGCGCTGATGGTTTTTTTGTTGTAGATACAAAGCCCTAAGCTTATCGCTGGGTTCAGCGGTTCGAGTTTTCCGGGGGAGGGGTTGCAGGCTTAGGATGTAAAGGGTTGACTAGATCTTCATTAACTAGGATAGTAAAGATGACAATATCGTATTCATTATTTTTCGGCTTGAACTTATTAAACATGGTAAGTTTCGTCCTGCAATGGCCCAGCTTACGGAGTAGGATTGAAGCACATCAGGTTTACAGTGGGGTTCAGGCTTCAGGGGTTGTGGTTTAGACTTTAGGTATGTGTTTCAAAGGGTGTTTTCGAGGGATTCATTGAGCTTCTGCAGGAAGCGTCCGATTTCAGTAAGGTTTCGGTAAGGTGCAGGGGATCAAGTTTTAGATTAAGGCCTGGGACAGTAGTGATTCACCAAAAAACCCTAAACCTTTAAACCATCAAAATCCTAAAAACCCAAAACCCTACACCCTGAACAGTAATGATCACGTGGGTTCCTGCGCAGCTCACTGGTTCCACATAGCTCAACTCCCTCAATCCTTCTGCAACCAACTCATAAGCCCTGGCTCCTGAGCCCTTATAACCAGTAACCCTAAACCATTAGCCCTAAAAATCCAACCAACCTAAATCCCCAATGCTACGCCCGAAATCCTCAACCAAAAAACGCTGTGCCCTAGACCCCTCAATCCCAAAACCCTAAACCCTAAACACATGTCAAAACAATGAAACCCTAAACAATCCAAACAACCCTAAACCTTGGGTACTCTCCCCACCGAGTAACAGTCTGCAATGGGGATATTAAGAGCTGTATCTATTTATATTTTAATAAGCGTTATCCTGGTGTCACTGGGTGGGGGCTTTACTCAAGCTAAACCCTGCAACCCCCAAACGGCCCAACCCTAAACCATAAACCCTAATTGCCAAACCCTAAACCCTAAACCCTAAACTTTAAATCCTAAACCCTAAACCCTGAGTCCTAAGCCCATAAACCCTACACCCCTACAACCCCCACAAACAGCCCTACAACCCCGCCTGCTGCGTGACGGGGCGACCCAGCCGAGCGGAGGATTCGCGCATCCTCGCAGCTTGCAGCTCCTGTTCTAAGGCTCAGGGGTCCCTTTAAAGGATTTAGGGTTTAGGGGGATTTAGGGTTTAGGGGTTTAGGGTTTAGGGCCTTAGGGGTTTAGGGTTTAGGATTTCTAGGGTTTAGGGCTTAGGAGTTATAGGGTTTAGGATTTTAGGATTTACAAGGTTAGGGCTTAGGAGCTCCTGTCCGCCGACCTTGGGGGGCGTGTTGGATGGTTGCCGAAGGCGGAGAGGGTGAAAACCCTCTTCCTTTCTCCCTTACAGCCCCAAAACGCGGCATGCGTGGTTTTTGTGGGGAAAAGGCCC
>CAJNIZ010046835.1:4877-29227 GCA_905231905.1 Symbiodinium pilosum | reverse complement strand
CCCTATAAGCCCTATAACCCCTATAACCCCTATAACCCCTATAAACCCTAAACCCCAACCCCAAAATCCCCCAAACAGCAAGCCAAGGCTCTCAGCATTTACAGTGCGGTGCAGCTCGCTACACAGGGCCAGGCAACAGATTTACATGCCCAAGATGGAGGATGAAGGATTTGAGGTTCTAGTGTTTCAGGATTTGGGGGTTCAGGGTTGCAAGATTTCAGGCCGTAGGATTTTGCAGCTTGAGGTTTTCAGGGTTTTCAGGGTTTTCAGGCTTTCAAGGTTTGGAGTTTTAGGGTTTAGGGTTCCAGCTGCTAGGGCTTGAAGGATTTCAGGGTTCGGAGAGCCCTTGAGTTATTTGAGCACACGCATTTACTGCTTTGAAGTGCTTCCTATCTAATGATGTGTGTAGATTAGGAGGACCCCCCCATCCTGTAATGGTATAATAAGAATATGAGAGGACCCTAATATAATCCCTATGATCCCCTATAGTCACCATTACTGGGTGGGGGGTCCACCTAATGTGTAGAGTTACAGTTAGGACGCTTAAGCACCACTATTGGGGATTGGAGCCGTTCTAACAACTTGGAGCGAAAATGCCCATTGCGCAAAAGGACCTTCATTTGGAAGACATGGTAGTTTCCCAAAATAGGGGGACCCCAATATAGACCCCAATATACCACAGTTATTGTAGGGACCCCCAAAGCGGTATCCCTAAATTTGGGACCCCCCCCCCCCCACATCTCTACATTGCACAGGCTGCTTAGAAGCCAAGGCGAGCCGGGCGCTTTAGCGTGAACCCTCGAGAAAACAGTTGACCCCGTACCCACAGCCTGTATGAAGTCTTTGCAGACATGGGAGCGTGGTGGGTAATGTGCAAGCCTGAATAATGACCAAATTATGGCCCTAGATTCGTTGTATAAGTATAGTATAGGGTTCCTCAGATACACCTCAACATGATCATAATGATATTAACTATTCCGGCCCGCCGGGACTGGGCGCCCGGACTCCGTTCGGAAGCAGTAGACTTTCATGTTCGAGAGAGTTTGATTACCAGCTCATCCTTGCCCAACAAAGATAACTTTTTAAGATACCGTTCACATTCAAGAGAGTTCGATTACCGGAGATTCCATGCCCAAACATGCACAAACCATGCTGTTCGAGAGCATCCGATTACCAGAGCATCCGTGCCCAAACCATAATAGCGTTTGTGTTCCAGTGCATGAGTTACCAGAGCATCCATACCCACTCGATGCTACAGTGCCGGTTGGTACTCGCAAGCGCAGGACTTTCTGACACGCCCTCCATTTGGGTTATCTAGACAAGTATCCTACATGGAACCTTCAATTGTCTCCAAATGTGCATTTCACCAAACCGACCGCCTAGCGTAGTCACAGTGTAGTCTCATTTCTTTTGCGCATTATTTTGCGAAAAACACGCAGCGGCACTTCCCACCGATTTTTCTACTGCAAGCCTCAAAGTGCAGAATACCCAGCCTTGCCACGCATGTTGGTGCTTCCTCGAGCCTGCAAAAATAGCACTTCTCAAAACATTGGGCGCCTGGTCTCCGCGGCGCGAACTATTTAGGCCCCTACAGCAGGATTTTCGGAGGCTTATGCGTAGCCATGCCAAGCTCCTCCAGACGCCATGATTTACCCGGGGTTAGCTAGGAATGAAGGAATGGATCCTTATAGTAGTCCCTATATAACCCATTACATTAGTTTCCACTTTCTTTTCCATTCCTTCATTTGTGAACCTTGGCCCATTCGCCACTAAACCTTGGGCCCTGCATGCTCATTCTATAGAGCCAGCTTTTCGAGAACAGCTTTCTTTACAGGAGCCTTTGGGCAAATGCTCTCAAACATGCCATGCTACAGAATCCCCGACATCCATGTGCATCCCATATGAGCCATAGTCTACACTCCTAGTGTCCCCCCTAATAGCCCCTGTAGTAGTCCCCTAAATGATCCCGTATATAACCCCCTTTTTAAAGAGTTAGACTATAGCTCACATAAGTGAATCTCCAATTCTTTAAGCAACTTTGAAGGAAGCTTACCATGAAGCTTCTGAGCCCTGAACCCATGCGCCTCCAATTACCAAATACCTTACCTATCCCTATACCCAACCCCAATCCCAAACTTACGGGTTCTTAGTAGGAACTAAGGCAATGTGATGACAATATAATCCCTGTATGAAATATTCCCATATTCCCTATAATAGAAAAATCCCGACGCAAGCTCGTCTGTCTAGGCTCTAGCACCTGTCCTCGTGGGCAACAGCCTGGCGCCAACTGGAGTGCTGGGTCTTGGAGAAGGCGGAGAAGGGGCTCAGGGTTTAGGGGTTAAGGTTTCCGCATTTTTCCATTCTCTCAAATAGAATCTGTCACCATAGAATCTTTTGTAGGGACTCCAAAATAATCCCTGTTGTCCCCATGCATGCCTGGGATCCCTTAGGGCCGCCTGCTTTGAGAAACCCACCACAGGGAGCAAAGATTATGAGGGTCTCTTCCTGGGAGCCCCTATGGTAAGGATTATGTCCTTTGGGGGACCCTTGTTCGAAAACGTGCATAAAGGATTATGTAGGATGGGAGAAGATGTGGTGATTAAGGGGACTTTGTATGGAGGTTCGATTGCTGTCACCATCTATGGGTTCTGCCTGGAAGGTGGAGTTAATGTGTCTGTAGAGGCTAAGACGCGCGCGCAGGTTTGGGACGTTGCAGTGTAGCCATGCGAAGAGGACCACTGCAGCATCAGCAGGCATCGGTGTGTTCGTGGTCTTTGGCGTGTCGATTTGGTCCACGCTCTCTCTGCTGACGCGCGCCTCGGCAAGACTCTGCAGAATAGACAGTTGTCGCTTTTTTGGCTAGTGTTTGCATGTCAACTGCCATCATATGTGCTGCTGCTATGTTCCGGGCGTTGAACTTACAGGGGGAACGGTTTCAGGCATCGATTCTTGTGCGATTGCTGAGGGGTTCTGGCATATGTGGATTGCTGGAAAGGTCCCCGAAAAAGAAGAGTCATTGCCGCGGGCGGATGGATGGTCTGAAGTAAATCTGAAGGCTTCGCAGCCCTTGTCATTCAGAAACTTTCTGCGCAACGAGAACACCTAAGAGTTTCCAATAGCCTGAGTCTCAGAAGCTTCAACAGGTGGGATGAAGGTGAACTGCAAACATAGATCCTTTCTGCAGACTCGCAAAGTTTGGAGCCATCCCAACTTTTGGGCTCTTGTATGAACGAATCTGAACCCTTTTAATCCGAAACCCTAAGCCGTCTAAATCCCCAAGCCGCAAGCCCTCTAAAAATCAGAAACTTGGAGGGTCAGGGATACTTAGCAAGTTACTTCTAACTTTTATACATCATTTAATAACCCCTGTTATCCTTGTTATTAGCCTACTTACCAAGTCCCCATAATGCTCCAAGTAGACCCCTAAACCCGAAACCTAAACCCTGAACCTTAAACCCTAAATCGTGCAGGATTGCTGGGCGGAAAAAGGGGCCGCTCAAACCCTAAACCCTAAACCCTAAGCCCTAAACCCTGAACCCTGGACCCTAAACAACAGCCTAAAATCTAAACGACGTGTAGTACCAAGGCGGCTCAGGGCTTCCGGAGGGGCCTCTGAGCCTGCTGGGCATTACGCAGAGCCTTTCTTTCGCGGCAGCCTCAGAAGTTGCGGGGTCTTTGCGGGGGTCTACTTGGAGGTCTAGGGTGTAGGGGTTTAGGGGAGCCCCTGCACCGTCAATTTCAGAGTTGTAAACGCCAAGCCACACAATCAGAGGCACATCAACTTTAGCCCCCATATACTAAAAAAGTAGTTTCCATTTTCTTTTCCATGATCTCAAAATAACCCCAATATCCTATAGTAGTTTCCATTGTCTTTTCCTTGAAGATGCGCAGCCCACAGTCGTGTATCAATTCCGTGTACATTGTATGGGCTACTGTGAAAATTTGGCGTACCAAGGGCCCGTCAAGCATGGGCATAGGGGGCCCTTCGGTCGTCTGATTTAGTCCGTATATAATACCTTCCCTAACGAGGATTCATGTCCGTTTAATACATAAGGAAATATTGGCTGTAGCTCACATCTGCTGTTCTCCCACACGTAGATGCAATTTTGTGGCACTCGTTTCAATCTCCCTCACTCCATTCCCGCTACGAACTTCACCGCAGGCGCCTGCCTTTCTTTTTACCCCCACGACTTCCACTTCTACAAGTTATCCTCCCGCTACTTCCTGACAATAGCCCAGTCTGACATCCTTTCTCACCATTAACATCACTAATCCCCCCTCCGCCTAATATTGAAACCCGCCACCCTCCCCTAACATTAAATATTCGCATTGTGGTGCATTATACTATATAGGGTAGATTTAATACCAGGGGGTGGGAGGTTTAATGTTTGGTGAGGGGATTTCCCTTCACCCGAAAACTTAAACCTACTAACATCTTTAAAGCCATGATGAGCACAAGGTGGGTGCGCTGCTCTTTTCCCTGGCCACCTTCTTGAATGGTCTGGGTGAGGCTGCAGGGTCTATAAGCAATTCTGTAGAGATTATAGGTCGATGTATGGGGATTATATGGAGTTACATATATGGGGTTATACATGGGATTATCAAGGGACTTAGTGCAGGACCTGCGAGATGAGATTTGGGATCAGAGCTTGTAATCCTTCGGTGCGGGTAAGCTATGGGTCTCTTCTGTTTTGGGCAGGGTCTTTGATTAGTAGCCTAATATTCTTGTATAGGGGGACAGCAACTTGAAGGAACACGCAATATCTTGTTCGTTGCGCTTTGAAGCCCTATGTCTGTTCTCAATGCTTTGGCATTTGCCGTCTGAATTGGCGGTCCTCATCTTTCTGGTGGTTAGTAGGGGATAAGGGAATTTCATTTAGTCCCTTATTCCGTTATTCCCTACTAACCTCCAGTAAGTCTTTGCAGAGCAACCTGTCCAAAAACACAGCTGCGCTGCACGCTACGTAACACCATTAAGTAGACAGTCGCTAAGGGCATTTCTGGTAGTCAGCTGCTGGATTCAGAACATAGAGATCCCTGTGCCATGCTGGCCTTGAGGCAAACACTTCGTTATGCCTGTATCCTGAATTTTGATTTCCAAGCTGTCAGGCGCTAAAGCCTTTAATTGACTCGACCCTTGAACCTTATCTCCTGCAGCTCATATCCTTAAAGCGCTGACTCAAATCGTTGAAGCCCTAGACCCTGGAGCCTTAAAGCCTCCCTAAAAGCCTCCAGCATGGACATGGGAGCCCTTGAGTGGCCCCACAAACGTTACCGTTCGTATCAGAGGGGCCTGTATGTGGTAGTTTCCATCAATAGGGGGACCCCAATATACACCCTGAATTATGACTTTATAGGGACTCCCCGACAGGTACCCCTAATTTTGGGAAACCACCTAACCCCTAATCCCTGAACCTTAAACTCTACAGTAAACCTTGAACCATTACCCATGTTAAAAGCCTCATTGAAGGAGAATCCGGTTCGCGGCATCAGCCTCGGATCAAGCCCAGAGCAGCTGGAGCAAGTTGCTGCTCGGCTGGCTTAGTCTTTAGGGTGTAGTGGCTGGGGTTTAGTGTTTACGGTTTGGACTAGGGGTTAGGGTTTGGTGGTTAGGGTTTGGAGGTTTGGGTTTAGGGTTTAGGTCTGCTTGCCTGGTTTTTGAGACTTGTGGTTGAGTGGGCGAAGGGGGGGGTGTTCAGGGTTTGCTGATGTTTTGAGGTTGGGTACGAAGAGGGTTTTGGGTGAGGGTTATGTTTTAGGGCTAGGGGCCCCCTTCAAGCGACCTTAATTTCCCTTAATTATCCCTACATAACCCCAGCTAAGGTTTAGGACTTAGGGTTTGAGGTGTAGGGTTTGGCGGGACCTAGGGGTGAGTATGGGGGTGAACTTTATTTTCAAGAGCTGAAGGCTTCTCCGAGCATTCGCCCCTGCGGGTCCGGAGGATCGAAATTGCGATCTAGGGTCTTGGATCCAGGGTTTATGGGGATATCGTACCCCAAGAATGGAGAATCACGTGGAAAAGAACATGGCAAATTACATGGGCGAAAATGCCTGCAGGCCTACACCCCTCCACAAACCCATAAATGGTATAGGGTTTGGGTTTAGGGGTTTAGGGTTTAAGGTGCTTCAGACCAGAAACGTGCCTCCATGGGCTCCTCCTAAGCCGGCCCTTGAAGGGATGTCTTGAGGATAGTTCATGACATGGTGTCGTTTCTCCCTGAGCCCAAAGGGTTTAGGGCTTAGGGTTTAGGGTATAGGGTAAAGCACCTCGACCCTAATCCCTGACCCCCAAAAACCAACAAACAATCCCTCCAACCTGTCCTAAAATTATTCCTTCCTCTGGAACCCCTCGACCCTCAAGCCCTGCAATCCCGCCCTAACCCACCTGTTATGGACCTAGGGTCTCTTATTACTATTACTATATATTTTACATTATTTTACTACTATTACTCTTACTCTTACTCTTACTCTTACTCCTACTCTTAGTCTTACTCTTACTCTTACCATTAGTCCTGGGTTTGCCAAGGCATCCAAGAGTTCTAAGCTGCTGTCGAAGACTGGGGAACAGGCACAGTTGCGGTTAGGGCGGTCGTGTTTGGGGTTTGGGAGAAAGGTTTTGGGTTCCTACATGACCCCAATATATTATAGTTTCCATCTTGTTTTCCGTTATCCCTATACAACCCCAACATGCTATAGTAGTTTGGGTTCCGCTCCAAGGTTTTAGCAATGGAAAAGAAAATGGAAACTACTAGGTTTACGGTTTAGGGTATGGGGATTCGGGTTTAGAGTTCAGAGCTGGGGTGATTTGAATCTCAGCATGCTAGCTTAAAGTCGAAACCTTGGCAATACCAGCTTATGCCCCGTCAAAGCCTGCCATGATCGTGGTAAGAGCTGTGACAACCAGTTTAGCAAAGCCCGTACGCATGGGTTGAGCTTTTAGTTCAGCTTCTTCGTAAACGGCGTACATGAGGATCATCGGAAGACCCCCCAACGTGAATGTGGATGAGGATGCTCTCGTGAAGAACTTGTTCACTTATCTAGTTCCCCTGCTGCCGCTTGCATCATGAACACCAGCAATTCATGCGGTGGCTCTTCCCATAGATGCTGTTCGTAGGCCCTGAACTTTGAATCCTACACCCTACTAGTAACAACTAGTACTTGTGTGGGACAAAGCCTTAGACACCCTAAGCCCTGGGATCTCAAATTCACTAAATCTACGGTTGGAATCATGGCTCGCCATTTGGGATCCTCTTATATTGGCTATCTGCCCAAGGTTTAGGTGTAGGGTTAAGGGTTAAGAGTTTGGGGTTTAGGGTGTAGCAGGTGGTTGGATAAACGCATGACAATTTTCATATGAAGTCCTTATCACCAATTCTAACTCAAACTCTTTGAGGGTGGGGGCCGCGCCCAAGTGACACGATCCTCATGTATATGCAACCCTATACACTCAACATAACCCTCTTTAGCCCTAGACATAGACCAGAACCTTGATACATAAGCAAATATGTATGTATGTACGAATGTACGTATGTATATATACACACATGCAGAGGTGGCTACGCTGACCGCGGAGCCCCGGGCACAGCTGGAAGCGAAGCTGCTTGGCCAGCCAATGAATCGGGGTAGGTTGCAGGGTCCAGGTTTAGGGTGTAGGATTCGCTGTTTTAGCTCAAGGGCCAGGGTTCAAGGGTTTAGGAATGACACTCTGATTTTTCGGGTTGGCAGTCTTGAGTCTGGTATATTATAGTATATTATGGGGTACCCATTGGGATAACTTTAGGGTTATATTGGGGTAATATTGGGATGATGGAAAAGAAAATGGAAAGTACTATTTAGGGTTTCGGACGAAGTTTTTCACAAAGACTTTGAAGGCAAGCAGCGGAATGCCTTGAGAGCGCAGCTAAGGCTAGAGGAAGTCAAGGCCGGGAAAGCATTTTCATGTGTTCCCGTGGGTTTAGGGTTTAGGGTTGGTTAAGGGTTTATGCTAGTAAGAGAATCCACAAAGTTTAGCAGTTTGTTGAACCAGTTGCCCAAAAGCTATATGGGCCTGTCTTGGCTTCTTAGACATCCGGGGTCCTTCTTCGCGAGTATTTATTCTACGGACTATAGTATTCAGGAGTATATAGGGGGAGCCACCTGCTAGGGAACACCTGTATCTAATGCCACGCGATATTGATTGTGCCCTTCGGAAAAGTCTTGAGTCTTGACTGATGCTCAGTAGCCACAGGCTTTTTCAGGATTCGGCCATTACTGCGGAATTCCTGGGTTGCTGTTTAGGAACTTCGACTAAATTACTATAATAAGCACACCCTGTTCATGACCATACCCATGAATGGTAGCTTAAGTTAAGCTTAAGTTCCTTAATAGCAACCCAGATCCTTTGGCCTCAAGGCTCCTTATCCCAGGAGCAGAGCCCTAGCAGCTCCTAGTGCAGGAACATGTGAATTGCTGAAACCGAGGTGTCCGAAATGGCGGGTTGCTTGTTCCAGCATCCTTCAGTACGGTTCCCCTTTCTACCCTACACCCTAAATAGTAGTTTCCATTTTCTTTACCATTATCCCAATATAACCCCTATGTATCTCGTATGTGTGCACCGTCTCCTGGCCACAGTCCTGGCCCCTGAGAGGAGCAGGCGTCGACTGAGCTTTCAAAGTCAAATGCCGCTCTGTCTGCCAGGTAGTTTAGGGGTTTAGGGTGTGGGGTATGGGGGTTTGGGTTTAGTTTTTTCCCAGAGTTCATTTACGCAAACAAGGCGACGGGAAATGAGTTTGGGGATCATTGTGTTGGCTAACTATTCAAGTGGTAGCTTCCATAAATAGGGGGACCCCAATAAGGACCCCAGAATACTACCATCCTTATTATTGGGACCCCCAAAATGGTACCCCTAATTTTGGGAACCCCGCATTTCAGTACGCAGGCAGATCCCAAAGACCCTTTACCCACAATGGGATCAAAATATGTATCTGTATTTATCTGGGAGGGGGTTGGATGGGGTCCCCCTTCATGTCCACTCTGAAATCGGCTCCTCGTCCAATTACTTGAACTAAGAGAATCGTCAACTTAAAATGACCCGTGATAATTTTGGTAGATTGCCTTCTAAAGAACATGTAGAAAACGAGGAATAAACTAGCAAACGAAGAAACTCCATGAGCCTGGTTCGATTTTCTTGTAAACAGGATCGCGAAGTCTCATTAGAATTCCTTATGGAACTGGGTGAGGCCCGTTATATAAACTGCATGACAAGCCACCTACATGCAAGAAACTAACCTTAAACCATTCTGATTCCTTCTCAGAATTTTCCTCATCACTTCCTGGCCCCCCTTATTCATTACGAGGGCGGGCTCATTGGCCCCTTCAACAGCTGTCTTCCTGGCTTTAAATTTGTAACGTAGCTTCGAGATCTGGACTTGCTGTCTGTTATGCCAGGGAATTTGCGAATTGGGAAGTGATTGCACGAGAGCTGCTCTAGGCACAAATCATCTTAGTTGTTTGTTGTTACTTGGCCGGTTTGGGAACTTAAATGCCCTGATCCTAAACCCTGAAATTTAAAACCTAGAGCCCTAAGCCCTAGGCCCTGAACCTTAAATCCTAAACCCTAAGCCCTAGAATCCTAAGCCCTGACCTAAACCCTAAAACCTTGGCTTAGGTCCAGATCCCAGATGTGAAGACTCCGGATATCAAGCTGCCGGACGTCAAGGCTTCTGGGTTTCCCATCTTATGAGCCATAGTCTAAACTCCTTAAAGGGGGTTACGTAGGGGATTAGGGTTAGGGTCTAAACTCCTCAAAGGGGGTTCTATGGGTGTGGGGTTTAGGGTTTAGGGTCTGAAATCCTTAAAGGGAGTTATACAGGGGATTCTATAATCTGCTGTATTTAGGGTTAGGGCTTAGGGTTTAGGTTCAAGGGGGTTATATAAGGGATTATTTCGGGGATTCTATTAGGGGTTATTAAGGGGAATACCAGGAGTTTAGACCATAGCTATTGCGGATCTAGAGAGGTTTCAGGGTTCAGGGTTGAGGGTAAAAGAGCATTTAGGGTCTAGGGCTTAGAGTTGAGTGTTTTAGGGTTTGGGGTGTAAGAATCAGGACAGGCGTTTTCAAGGCTTCTCACCACAGTCCCCAAATTTTAGGCATGCTGCAGCCATCTACTGCCCGATCGGAGTGGTAGGGATTGCTGCTTGATGTTAAGGGATATATAGGATTATATAGGGATAATGGAAAGAAAATGGAAACTACAGGGATTGTAGGGTTTATATAGGGGCTATATAGGCTGGATGTTAAGGCCCCCAATAATGGAGAATCAAATGGGAAAGAGCATGGAAGATAGAAAGAGAGATTTATATTTATACATACATACATACATACATACGTACGTACGTACGTACATACATACATACATACATACATACATACACACACACACATACATATATACATACATACATACATACATACATACATACATACATACATACATACATACATACATATACACACACACACACATACATACATACATACATACATAATATGGGGGGTTTCCCAAAATTAGCGGTACCTGTTTGGGGGGTTCCGATAGTAAGGAAGTTCTATAGTATGTTGGGTTGATATTGGGGTCCCGCTATATATGGAGACTACCATATGGAAGTTGTTTAAACTGAACATCTGAAGCTTGCCACTCTAGGATCTCCGATTCAAGAAGGCTCTGCGAAGCCATAGGTTTCCCAAGAAGAGCTTCTAGATTGGAGATCGCCCGCCCCTTGTCCTCTCCGCACCTCTTACGCCCACATTCCCATAACTTATTGGTCGTTACTCAAGCAGTAACTCGTAAGGAATGGTGGAAAGCCCCTATGAAACTTGTAGGTTCCTTGTCCTTTCCATTCTTTCAGTCCCTACCAACAAGCAGCAAGATGAAAGGTCCCTGACTTCAAGATGCCAGACTTCAAGCTGCCGGACGTCAAGATGCCCGATGTGAAGATGCCGGATGTGAAGATGCCAGATGTCAAAATGCCGGCCTTCAAGGCAAGGCATTGCGGTTTAGGCTTTAGGTAGCCTGTACAAGCTTCATTTTAATCACTAAGGTCTTCTGGGGTTGAGGACCAACATTTTTGGATTTGGGTCCGTTGCAATGAGGATTTTGTGGTCAGGATGTGATGGCTGCTATTGCAGCAATCAGGGAATGAACAAATGGAACCAACACCCAGAGCTTTAGAATAGAGGTAGTGCTACAGGAAGATACCAACGGCTAATGGAAAATCGCTCTACAGAAAAGATTAGTGGTTACGAACATGTGTTGATGAAGGCTTTCATTCCATGGCGGCTTTCGTAAATTCAGCTCTAGGCAGGAAAAAGCTTGAAAGATCCTGTAATTCCAAGTAATCGTAATCATAGTAATAATAGTAATAATAGTAATAATAGTAATAATCGTAGTAGTAGTAATAATATTAATAATAGTAATAAGAGTAGTAATAGTAGTAACAATAGTAGCAATAGTAACAGTAGTCATGATAGTACTACGAAAGATTCTGTAATTGCAGGCTCTTCATCCCTTGCCTTGTTCCTCATTTCCTTACTTTTCCTCACGCGTACACTTCCCCAGACAAAGGAGCTAAAAGAGCGCAGGAAACAAATCAATACACGCACTTAGCCAAACCCTAAACCCTAAACCCATGCATGCTCGCTTTCATCCCGATTTCTCCCTTCATAGTGGAACGGCAGCTTCCAGAAAAAGGAGGCCTCAATATGGACCCCAAAGTATTCTCGTCCTTACGATTGTCACCCCCAACTAGGAAGCCAAAATTGGCCAATGTTGGTTTGCTGGGTTCTAGACACTAATTAAGCGGTGGCCCAGACCCCAAAAGGTAATTCCAAATCCCCAAACAGGGGCAGGTTTGATTTTTTTTCTGCCGCCCTTAATTCCTAGATAAGCCTTCTAAAGCCATGGGCCTCCTAAATCTACCCTAGTAACCCCTAGATCCTAGATCTTAAGCCGAGTGCGTGACCTGTATGAGGCCCCACAGCTGCCCAAAGCAAAGACCTCGGAACCTGCTGAGGCCGTCCCGGTTTAGGGTTTAGGGCTCTCCCCCTTAAAAGTCGCTCTTTAGTGTCTAGGGTTCCAGGATGAGGATTCAGGGCCAAGGATAGGGGTGTATAGAGGCATTGTTTATTAGGTGAAACGGGGGACAGCCCATCCGGAGGATTACAGTATTTCGGGTATACATTGGTTTCCCCACATTTATAGAAACCCCCATATAACTCTAGTATATCATGCCACCAAATCCCTATTCCACGTAAAACGCCCCTACTGTGTTGAGTTCTCAGACCTATGTGTCCTCTAAGGGTCCCCAAAGTGAGCAGCATCCTGACATTTGGGGGGTGGTAAGAGTTTTCGCCCAAGTTGAATGTCATTCTTGAAGGTCTTGCCCTGTGCATCTGAAAAGAAAGAAAGGCTACAGGCTTTAGGCTTAGGAGGTTAAAAAGACCAATGTGGTGAAGGGTAGGAGGCTAGTCGTGTGCGTTCTCAAATCTGACGCGAAGTGGCCAGGAGCCTGCATCGACCGAGAAAGAGGAGCCTAAAGCAGCGGAGGCAAAGGTTCGTTCATGATACTGTATACTAAAGCAGCGGAGGCAAAGGTTCGTTCATGATACTGTATACTAAAGCTGGGTGCCCCCGATTGATCCCGAAACAGTCAACAAGGCAGCCTTGATACATAGCAACTATCTGTGAGTGCTTTTTTTGAGTTCTCTTATGTGGTACAGTGCACCACGTGCCGTCCATGGAGGCAGAAAAGGAGGAGGAAGGAGACCTGTTTGGATGACCTTGTTCTGAGCGAGGTCAAGTTTGTGGGTGCTGGGTTTTTTCAGCAAGTGGGAATCAGAGTGTAGCGTAGATCCAAATGGGATCCTTAGGACAACAGCAGGTTAGAGGGAGGTTGGAGGGCCCCCACACGGGATCATGAAGATGCAGCACGTCTGTGTCCAAATCAGGGCTCCCTCGTAAGGGTTTCGGGGGTCTCCCGTCAAGACGATTGGATGTTGGAAAACTATGCGGATTCCAGCACTGTAGGGCGTGCTGTTTTTCACATGGTGGAGTCTTTGATGGCAGCAGGGTTGGATTTCAGGCACGTCAGCATGAACATTTCCTGTAAAAAGAAAGACAAAAACGNNAAAAAAAAAAAAAAAAAAACGGTAGAGAGACTTCCGGGTCATTCTGGATCATTTGGCATCTGGAGCCCTCCCTGGTGACGCTATGAACACACATCTCCATACAGAAGCTAGTATCTCCTATTCGTGCCTAGAACTTTTCGGCAAGGGAAACTCTTGACATCAGGATTGAACCATAGATCTTCACGGGACCGCAGGACTGGCGGAGAATAGTTTTGTGCATTTGCTCCGCATGCCTCTCTAGCAATGGATGTGGCTAGGTATTGTGGCTTACAGAGATCTCTTTGGTCTTGTCTTGAAATCTTCGACATCCTAAGCTGCAACGAGGGGGGACGAACGAGCAAATGTGCTCTTCTTTAAGACTTTGTTTTTAAACCGGATGCCATTTCAACGCTCCGGCATAGTCTCTCAGCTCTTCAGGCTAATGTTGCGATGCTGCAAAAAAGTTGACCGTTTGCCTGCGACGTGGAACACGAGTGATTAACACATGTTGCCTGTTGCTGATATGGACAGCTCACCACTCGACCAGGCAGGAACCGACACAGAACCCACGGTCCGCGCGCTTGCGACACATCTGCACCATTGCAATGAAGCCGATCGTCGTTATCACAGTCTTTCTCCTGCTCCTCACCATCATCATCATCATCATCATCATGATCATCATCACGGCCATGCTTGCGCTTATGGCCGCCGTAGCTATTACCATTCATGGTTACAGTACCACTGCTGCGACTATTACCACGGACACTGGAATCACTCACTGGGACAATAGCAAGCATGGCACTATAGACGGTGTGGTTTCTTCTTGTTCTCTCATTTCTCCAAACCTTTCCTAGCGGTTTCGAGCCGCTGTGATTTGCAGGCTCGGCAGCCATTCTTTGCATTTGCGTCAAGGATAGACCAGATGCACAGCTTCAGCTAGCAGCTAGCCATCGAGCCAAAGAGCTGCCCTTATACAGCTCCAGCAAGCTGCGTTGGATGAGGCTTCTTGCATCAGATCGCCATGAAGTGCATTTTGGTCTGGGTCGTTTTGCTGAGTGCGTGCTGCAAGTCAAGACCGCGCTTTGGCATCGCCATGTCCTCAGTTGACAGCTCTGCAGGCTGGTTCACTTTCAAAACCACAACACTCGGTACTCCAATAAAGTGAGGCATCCCTTCAACATCCTGAGATCCCAAACTTCCTTCCCCCCGAGTATAAAGCACCCCTTTCCCCTGGCAATATTAGAGTACCGTACTAGGGGATGAGCAGACAGCTCGGACTGAGTCTGAGACTGAGGTCACCATGCACTCCCCAGAGATCCTGGCTTATGCCAATGTGACAGCAGCGGGCAACAGGTGGGTATTTTTCATCAGAACTCCAAACCAAACACCCCCTAAACCCTGTTACACCCCTATGACCTCTAGGGGCTAAGGGAACCCTCATTTCTATTTCGTAGCCCAGGCAGTATGCAGAAGAGCATGGTTACGGCTTTCATATCTTGGACCATGTTATCGACCACTCAAGGGTCCCTCACTGGTCTAAGATTCTGGGCCACACAGTTTGGGTTTAGTCTCAGCAGAGGTGAATGTTAAGTTAGGTGCGCCTATTACACGTATATAGCTAAAATAGGGTGTGTTTAGTAGTTTTGGAATTGGGTGCGTTCCAGTAGAGGGAAGAGATTAGAGTCTCTTCTGGTCATGGAGGACATGGAAACTGGGAATTGTGAGGGTTATAGGAAGCAGGGGTTAGGGTTCATGTTACGGAGGGTTTTATGCAATACGAAACGGATCTTCTCTCTTCCTAGGAGAGAGGAACTCAGGATTCATGCTATACTAATTCATTTGGCAGACTATGACTTCGTGTTCTGGATCGACGCGGATGCTGTCATCTATGACCAGACGAAAACACTGGAAGAGGTCTTTGACATTGATTCTCATCTAGATGCTGAGATATTTGCACAAGATATATGGCCAGACTTCCCTTCCATGCAAAGAGAGGAGCTGATGGATGGAGCAACTGTTTTGTTTAGAAACAGTCCATGGACACGCCAGTTCCTGCTGGAGATGTATTACTTCCCTGAGTGCCAGGAGTATCTGAACTGGACAGAGCAATACTGTCTTACAGTGGCTCATAAGCATGACCTCATGGGGATGAAATCCAAGACTGTCATTCTGCCGACCCCTCGCGTCAATCACCACAGGATCCCCTCGGCTCTGGAGCAGAGGAGCCTCTTCGTGTTTCATTATGCTGGGAGGTCTACAATGGCGCGCACCCGGCACTTCCAACTTCTGCATGAGGGCTTCCAATCCACTTTCCAGTCGTCTCGTTATCAAGACTTCTGGAGCTTCCACGAGCTTTTCCGCAGGCAGCGAAAGGGATTAGAACTAGAACGCCGTATATCATTTAGCTTCGCCCAAATCTAGACAACCCTAAGCCATCAGCAACGCCCGCATCACATGCCCTAGATGTTCATCCAATCCCTTACTAGTTGATAGTAGGGCATGGAGGAATGGATCCAACAGTAGCCCCCATATAATCTTCAATAAGGTAGCTGTTTGCGTTTTCTTTTCTTGTCTATAGACCTCAAATGATACCTTGCATGCTTCTGTTCCACTACTTCAGTCCTTACCAACAACCGGCAAGACAATGGCAAACCCTATGCACAATACTTCCTTACATCTATGTCCCCCCCTCCCCAACTTCCATTCAATTGTCCACTTGCTTTATGATTTGATTTTCCATTCCCTAAACCTTTGTCCACTTAAGCCCCAAACCCTGAGCCTTAAACCTAGCTTCCATTTTCTTGCCGTTCCTTTAGCCCTAGTTACAGCCAGCATGGTAAGTCTGGTTCTATATGGCTCTTTCCAAACATGAGGGGTCGGGAGTGTAGGCAAAGATACACGGTTGACTTCCGTGAAGCATGCCCCGAAGCATAGCCCATACAGAATCTGAAACTTACCCGAAACATGTCTTCCCCCAACATTCCTTTAAACAAGAACTGGATCCTCCGAAGCATACCCCGCAATATACCCTGAAACGTAATTATCCTGACACATATCTCGGAACAAATCCTAGAACATGCTCCGGAAACATTCTCCAACCCAAACAATTTTTGCTACTCCCAACGTCCATAAATTGTGCATCTGACTTTCCCTTAGCCTAAGGGTCCAAGTAGCCAAATATTCATGTTTGCCATCCTAAAGCCTCACTATTGAGCTACTTGGACCCTTTCAGGTTTACCTAAGCCCCAGCACTTTCTCTAAACCCTATATAACCCATTATAGTAGTTTCCATTATCCCTATACAACCCCAACATAACCTTAATATAGTCCTAAAAACCCTAAACCCTAAACCCGTTCTCCGAGCCAACTTTTGCAGGCAACAGTTCGGTGGTTTAGCTTCAATCCAGCTCTGTGTCCCTGGGTCCAACATGGCTCTAAACCCTATAACCCTTATTGAGTACTGGGATTTTTCTTCATGTTGTTTGTGGAAAGCTCTTCTGCTTCGAAGGCATAAGTTCCTTGCTGTTTGAATATCAGTGCCATGCAAGAAGTCTGTGCAATCACAGATGTTGCTTCCCTACTGCGGGCGTAGGGTCCTGTACGTACAAACTGGCCAGAGTCCAGTTCCTGCACCTCACGAGTTGCGTTCGGGTTTGGCGATGAACGTTAAGGTCTCGGAGTTCGGGCCTTGTGTATGAATGGCCTGGTATGATGATCAATGTAGTAGCCTCACCGCAGTTCTCGCATGCTGTTTTACAACCGGGGGGTATTGGGAATCTTGGTACATCTTGGTGCCAATGGCGTTGAAGCATCAAGCCCCAGGTTTTCGGATTCGGTGATCGACATCAGATGTTCCTAGAAGGCCTTCTATTCCACTTTCCTTACATCACGGGCTTCATTGTGGTTCTGCAGGGAGCTCCTGGCGTGTACACTCAGATCTCGGGCACAAGCTGAGCTAGGGCTTATAGGGTGTATAAATAGGGCTTATAGGGCTTATAGCGGTTAAGGCAAGCTTTCGGGTCTTTCCGCGCTTCTTGCATGTTGTGTTGTTGTGTTTTCCACCCTAGGCTGGGGTACTTGAAGGTTGACAGGTAGTTATATATGGCTTTGGGTATATGAAAGTAAGATGCCCATATACCCCATATTCTATCTACTTAAGGGGGACTATAGGTATAAGTGGTGTCATGGTCAGGACGGCTGCATCAATAAGCAAACTTAGGGACTGGAAGCTCCAGTAGTATCAGTAGTATCTACCCCTAAACCCTACCTAAACCCTAAAACCCTGCCTTTTTTAGGGTACCTAGTCTTGTATATAACACATACATGACATAAAGTTAAGTACCCAACAAAAGGGGTAGGGTTTAAGAGTCTAGGGAGACCCTAAAGCCTCAAGTGAGGATGCAGAAGTCGGACAGGATAGGGGAGAAGTTTGGTACTCGCATGGCTGCGTTGGATATTCGTGAGTATCAGCTGGGACGGACTCGGGACGGCAAGGAGTTACTCGAGTCTCCTTGGAAGGCCTTTTAGTTTCGGTCTATCTGTTAAAACAGGCAGGAAAGAAGTGCAATGAATGTTGAGAGGCCTCACGGGAGAATCCTAAACCCTAAACGGCAGAGCATAGGTTTGTGAAGAGCTTCTTTTGCGACCTCCTGGTGGTTGGCGTAGAGAGCTGGCGGCACTTGCCACAGGGTGCGCCGGCTTTGGTGCCTTTTGTCACGCAAGGCGGTAGTTTCCCAAAATAGGGGGACCCAAAATAGACCCTAATATATTCTAACCCTTGTTATTGGGACCTAAAATCTTCAAAATTGGGACAACACAATAGACCCCAATATATCTTAATCTTTAATCTTGGGACCTGGATATAGCCCCTAATCTACTGTAATCCTTACTAGAATCCCTATTTTGGGGGTCCCAAAATAGTACTCCCTAAACCCTAAACCCTTCAGGCTTAGATCCATACCAGGGTGAGCGTGGCCACGGCTTCGGCTACAGTGCTGTAAAGGACTCCGGAGCTGAAATTGGGAGACTTTGCGTGCCTTAACTTAGGATTTAGGGTTAAGGGTTTAGGGTCTAAGAGTCTAGGAGTTTTTAGGGATCAGGGTTTAGGGTAAGCCATATACAATACATATCCTTAGTCCTTACTAAGACCCAGTAAGTTAAGGGCACGGCTGGGATCACTTCATCGCAGTTCCGCCCGCCTTGATCCCATCACCTCAGCCCCTTTGCTGCGTTGCTGTTAAGGAACCAAATTCAAGTTACTATATTGGGGAACCCCATTATTTACTACATATCATATATACCCATTATTGTAACTTATGTTAAGTTCCTCAGCAGCAACCCTAAACCCTAAACCCCTGTTTCCATGTCATTTTCCATGTTCTTTTCCATTTAGGGGGACAACATGGTCCCTTTGAGGATGCCTTCTTCATCCTCCTGGATGATGGCTGCGAGGTCAACAACTCAGGGATGACGGCCAAGGAGGGAGCTGCCCTGGACAAGGATGACGAGACGGGTAAGGACCTGGAGTCCGCTTGCAAGTTCCTGGCTCTGTGTTGGAAGAGGTGACTGTATGTTTCCGTTTCAAATGAGAAAATGGCCACTGATAGTGCAAGGAGGTCAGCATGGAGTAGACAGGAAAGCACTTACGCCCTTGTCTTCAAACGGTTGCATGGGTAGACCCTTCCGACATACACCTTCCCAAGATAATCCGTGAGGAGGACCGCTATGATCCCCTTGTGATTCCCATATGCCCCTAGCATTCCTGAGAGCAACCCTCAAGTGATGGTTGATCCAGGTTCATGGAACAACTTTACGTCGCCCTTGCCAGGGTTGCTGGCGAAGTGAAGCAGGACGGGATCGTCATTGAGTTCAACGGGCTGGTACTGAAGATGTTGGGCTTGTTGGGGAATATTCAGGGGCTTGGGACGAGAGTGGCGGTGAATCCTACAGGTTTAGGAACAAGTTGCCACCTCCAAGAAATATAGTTACAAAGATCAGCCTCAATAGGATAAGGATTTTCCCAGGAATTCTTGAGAAAAGATTACTTATGGCCATCCGAAGAATGAGTTACAGGACAGCAAGCGCTTCCTCGACGAAGACACGGATCTCTATTCCCCCCTGGCCGCAGAAGAAGGGGCCAGGACTGGGGCTGCAGACCCTGTCATCAGGAGTGAGCCCACGTCCTGGGGCATAGAGACGCTCGGGAAAGCGACTTTAGCCCGGGTTCCTCGCATGGCCTTTATCTAGAGGTGTCTTCTCACAATTCTCATCAGCCCTGACCTCATGGACCATCTAAAGCAGAGCAAATAACGCTGCTGCTGGGCGTCTTATCGTGATCCAGCAATGGACTTGGAGGGAAATGCATGGTCAGATTGCTGATGCTTGCTTCCCAAGCACTTGCTCGCTTGGATCATAGCTAACTAGGGGAAAGGCACTTTAAGGACGCAACTGCTGGTCTGTCAGGGCGCATCCCACGACTTGAATTCCAGACTTCTAAAGCCCAATCTGGCAGCAATTTCCTATGCCCAACTGGTGAGATCTCAGCCTCACACTTGAGCCAACGTTCCGAGTGACGCTACATGGGCACAGCCGGCTTGGGACAGCTGCTGCCTGGAGGAGACTAAGCGCAGGCTATGCAACGGCCGACATCAGCTGACATTCTTACCTCATGAGCGCATTCCTGATGCTATTCTTGTGGCTAAATACTGGACCGGAAGAGGCAGTCCTCAAAGTTTGCCCAGACAGAGAACAAAAGACCTGCAGGACTCTGGCGTAGCATCAGGATATGAGTAGTCCTGCCGGCAATTCCGATGCAGGTATTTTCAAAAAGTGGGGGGTCCGCCGTACTCTTGCCAAATTGCAGTAAGCCACTGTATAGACACTCCCACCATTGGAACGGAAAGGCATGCAAGAACAAGTCTCCCAAAATTCGGGGATCCCAATGTAGACCCTAAAATATTATAGTTCTTATTCTACGGACCCTAAAAGGTACACCCAATTTTGGGAGACCCTAAAACCCTATATACCCTTATATATCCCTATATAACCCTTATATATTCCTATATTATAACCCCTATATCCCCCTTTAAAGGTACCCCCGCACATTTGAGAAACTCCGACTTCTTTGGCACTTCCTCAAGCCGAGCTCCAGCGCATCATAACCCTTCAGCTTACTGGTTCTCAGTAGGGAAGAAGGGAGTACATTATGTGGGGATTAAAAAGGAATAATATTCCCTCACTCCCTACTAAGAACCAGTAAGTAAGGGTGAAGAGGAGACTCCCAGATTTT
This sequence comes from Symbiodinium pilosum, assembly GCA_905231905.1. Taxonomy (NCBI): domain Eukaryota; class Dinophyceae; order Suessiales; family Symbiodiniaceae; genus Symbiodinium; species Symbiodinium pilosum. The sequence continues at coordinate 8,795 of CAJNIZ010046835.1, read as the reverse complement.
GGTTGGAGTGTGAGTTTCTACGTAGCAGCCCCTCCAACTCCAAGAGTCTATAGAGGGATCAAATCATCCAGGGGCTGCTTCTCAACTTGGCGTGCATGAGCTTCAAGAAGAAACTGCTCATGCCCTTCAGTGATCTCGTCGGAAGTGAGGTCTGAAATGACAGAGCCGCAGAAGCAGCAGACCGCCCCAATCTCAGATGCTTTTTCGATGCACCGTCACAAAACAAATATCGGAATCACAGTGGCTGATATTCATCATCATTTCTTTCTTGACAGTGTGCTCGTAGTTACAAACGCATGCCTGACACTCTTGCAACTAACCAGATACATCCGAGGCGTAATGCACATTCATCTTTGCTAGTCCAGTTTCCTCACGATGTCAAGTTGTTGCTTCAAGCAAGGATCCAGCTGATTCTGCAGGTCCCTTACATAACCTGGTAAATACGTTACATTGGCTTACACAGCTCAGACATAGTCCCCAAAAGGTGACCATAGTTTTGATGGATAACTGGCATCTATACAAACTTGCCAAGACCTTTCGTTATCCTTTGGCAGCCCGCTCTGATCTTGGTTAAGTTTAGTCTGGGCGAAGACCGCGTGAGCTCTTCACACGGCTGGAAAGGGAACAGGCTTAATGTGGTACCTTCGCAAAATCGTGGACCCAAATATAGACATCAAAATATTCTAATCCTTGGTATTGGGACCTCCAAAATGGCCCCCCTAATTTTAGACCCCATGTTTGGAATTGCACCCGCGGATCTGGCACTCCCACTTCAAAGGAGGAGCCGGATTGTCAGGGCACTGCTGTAATCCGCGTATAGTTCACTGGATCAATGTTAGGGATCCTTTATACTTTTTTGGGGTATGGGATTCCTTATATTTATGTAAAAAGGATCCTTTTTTCTCCCTAGGGTAATGTGGGCTAAGTTCAGAACATGTGTATATAAGCCTTGAAAGGGGGACCCTTAGTTGAATGATACCTTTGGAATCCCGATTGCGCAATGTTACAAAATCTCACGAGCACTAAGCAGGGCGCCTGTGTCTGAGAAATATGTTGCGTGTTGTGGCCATGTGTAGTAGAGGCCAATATACTTCCCCTTACCAACGAGAACGAAAGGGGAGCATCCCTTCCAAGTCCTTATCTGTCACCACCACAAACTGAATTCCTATGCTCCCAAACTTGAAGCCCTTAATCCTATCCCCTGAAGCCCGAAATTTCGAACCCTAAACCCTGGACCCTGAACTCCACACCTGATCCCTAAACCCCTAAACGAGTCCTAGGACCCCACCAGCAGCCCGCTGGAGGTGGCAAAGGAAACCGAGGCCTGGTGTGAGAAGCTACACTCCAAAGATATGGGAGGATGGACAAGAAAATGGAAAGTGCAATAATTAATAGGTTGTATAGGGTTATATAGGGTTTATGTAGGGATAATGGAAAAGAAAATGGAAACTACTATAATGGGTGAAATGGGGTTATATAGAGTTATATAGGGATAATGGAAAAGAAAATGGAAACTACCATCATGGGTTATATGGGGTAATATAGGGTTAGATAGGGTTATATAGGGTTATATATATAGGGACAATGGAAAAGAACGTCGAAACTACATTGTTCAGGGTCTACTGGAGTTACCCCTAAGGACAGCCCAACATTTTTACACTTCGAGTAGTCAGGCCAACTTCAATGACTCGGGAACTTTGAGGCACAAATAGAATGCTGTATTTGGAGTACCAGCATTTCGGGTTCGCACGAGCGGTCCAGCCATCGCTTAGACCACGCCGTGCCACTGCTAATGAGTTACTGCACTAATTGAAATCATCGAAGTCATTACGAGGAAAGGGTGCTTGCAAGCGACAGTAAGAATAATGATGGTATGCGGAGCTTGGGAGCACCCCTTCAGCTATAGTAGAATACAAGATGAATGAGAATACTCTTAGTAAAAGTATAACAAACATCCATAATACAAATAGCAATACTAACAAAAGAGCAACAATAATGATGCTGATGTGTTGCCACCTCAGGGGGCCTCCCCCCCTCCGACGGGGACAGAGCCACCTGGCTGCAACAAATTTCACCTTCCTGAAACTTTTGCTTTAACATCATGAGTTCCCCTAGAAAACACCCTTGGTTTCCCCGGAATTTGCCCGAATTAAGCCTGATTATCCCTAAATAACCTGAATTTAGGGGGGAGCCTGGCGGGGTAGTATAAGGGGGTCGTAGGGGAATGCATGATAACCTAAACATCGCAAAACGTAGCAGATGTCCTTGTATGTTTCATTGTTATCCACTGGCGGCTTGGATTCCTGTCCCTTCTTGGCATGACGTTTAGGGTGCGGAAACTTGTCATTCTTATGGTAGTCATGGGTCACGTGCGTACCTTACCTTGTTCAGGCTCAGCGAAGAGTACTAACATTGTGGCTCATGGTAGAAGGCAGCAGGTGTTGTTTTGGAACATTGTTGGGGAGGTTTAGGAAGAATTGCGTGAAGCAACTTCAGATTCGATATTGCCTTGACATTGAGTTGAGTTCTTGTGGACGGGTTTTAAGTCAGAGAGCCATCCAGCTCCTAGGTCAAGCGAATAGGGAGCATCTGTGGTAGGTTGCACTTGGCAACTGGAAGCGCAGAAGCCTAGTGCAAAACTCAAAAAATCATGGTCGCAATACTCCTTGGTCGCTCATGGTTTTGTTTGTAAAGGTACATGTAGTCTAACCGTATGAGCAGAATCCTTTTCAAGCCCTCATCTGCACTAAGGAAGCGCGAGGCCTAAATCAAGTTTCAGCAAAAACAAAAGATCCGCCATGCGATTGAGTTCCAAACATAGAGTAAGACTAGATCCTCCTTCTTGGGTATAGTTCTTGGTAAGAAGGACCAAATCTTACATGGACCTTACGTGACCCGCAACGGTGGCCAAATGAGCGTCTAAAACCGAAACCGGAGGGTAGAGGTTTCCTTCCGTTGCTTTGTGTATTGAATTTTGACGAGACTGGTATTGCTACTTTCAATTCAGCACTACTGAACCCTTTAAATGCTCTTTGTCACAGGGTCTCACGTGGAGCTTTCAAGCTTTTGCTTCTTTGAAAGCACAGTGTGTGAGACTTGGGTTCGTGATCGCGCAGCGGAGCAAACTGCGGTTCTCCCTTGCTTTGAGGGCCTGCTGCATGACCCTAGAGGGGGTTATCGGCACCTCCACCAAAGAAACCCGTCAAAAAGAGACAGACTTCAAACATTGGATCCCCAGCAATTCATGTCAAATTCCCATGGTTTCTGGCAAATGTAGAGAAGGATAGAAGGATCTTTCACGTGAGTAAGGTTAGGTTGGGTTCAATGCCCGGAAGCATTGCAAGAAGTTTGCAGAAAGCCACCGCTCCCATTCAGTAATGCGCTTGCAGGCCCCAAACCCCACTTTCTACTCTCCAGACAACTGTGAGCTCTGTGCGCTAGAAAACAGGTTCGAAAGCAATTTGAAATCTCTGTTACCATGAACATAATCCTTATAAAGCAATAAATTGTCATGTCTACAGGGGCCCCAAACCTACCCTAGTAGAGTTGCAGAAGAAGCACCAGTCGAATGCTATAAGGGGCGCTTTATCATGAATCATCAGAATCGCATTTGAGTTTGAAAGAACACCCCCTGCCTGATCCTCAGTAGAATCTCAGGATTTCCAGTGGAATCCTGCATGATTCCAGGATACGCAAGGGTACCTCTGCTTGTGAGTGACCCCCAAAGCCAAATCCCTGAATTATCGACTTGCATCCCTAAACTCAAAAGACTATGCCCTAAAAGCCTGAACCATTCGAACCCCAATCCCAAACACTTAAATCCCCAAACCCCAAATCTTCATTCCGAAGCCCCTAGATCCTCTATAAGCCTATAAGCCAGAACCGAAAAACCGCAAACTTTCCAGGGTTTAGGGTTAA
>CAJNIZ010046834.1:15604-35294 GCA_905231905.1 Symbiodinium pilosum | reverse complement strand
CTACCTGCCAAAAAGATTGTTTTTAGTGGGACAGTACAGCACTTTTTAAAGCCCAGAGGCAGAAAGTGCTGCACTGTCCCAATAAAACCATCTTTTTGGCTGATGCTCTTGGAAGACTGAAAAAGATTGTTTTTTTGGTTTCATTGGGACAGTACAGCACTTTTCGCGAAAAATATTGGTTTTATTGGGACAGTACAGCACTTTCTGCCTCTGGGCTTTCAAAAAATGCTGTACTGTCCCAATAAAACCAATCGTTTTGGCTGATGCTCTTGGAAGACTGCAAAAGATTGTTAATTAACTTATTGAATTAAATACTTTAATTATTGTAGTTGTTTAATTACATGAATAAATTTCTTTAATTGATTAAGCAATTTACTTATTCAATTTAAGAATGTAAATACAGTATTTTCTAAACTTATTTAAACTAATTACATTCTTAAAGAATTGAATTAATTACATTAATCTAATTAGTTAACGTATTTAATTAAATGCTGTAATTATTTTAATGAATTTACTTAAACAAACTAAGTACACCAATTTACTTATTTAATTCTCTAATTAATTTAATCAATTGAATTAAGTAAATTTGTATTTACATAATTTGATTAATTCGCTTAATTTAAGTAGCTTACATAATGTACTTATTTGAAGTACAAGTCATTAAATCATTTGAATTATGTGGTTAGATAATTGAATAATTTACTTAACTCAATTAATGAAATTAATTGATTCCAAAGAAAAGTTTAATTAGATGATCAAATCCCTTTATTTATTTTAATTAAGTTCATGTATTTCCTTAAGTAGTTAAATTGATTAAATTAGTTAGTTAATTTAGAACAGTTAAATTAGTTGAATTAAGCTAATTCATGTAAATACACTTAATTATTCAACTAGATAATTAGATTAGTTCAATTCATTGAATTAGTTTAAATAACATTAAATAAGTACAGTATTTTAAGTAAATTCATTGAAATATTTAACGTGGTTAACATTAAGTAAATTCATTAAATAATTAAAGTGATTACATTATTCAACTAATCATGTAAACTAATTTAAGTAATGTAATTAATTCAAAAATTACATGAATTGAATTAATTAATTCGTTTTGATTACTTTTTAAGTAATTAAAGTAGATAAAATATTTGTGTAATTTAAATAAATTGATTTATTGAATTATTTAATTAAATCACCTATTTACTTAATGAATTTACTTACTTAAGTACATACTTTGATTCATTTAGTTAATGCAATTATTTGAATTATTTAAACCTCCAGAATTAAAGAATTCCAGTATCCCACGATTTCTCTTTAATTCCTCATTGGATTTTAAAAGAATTCATATAAAGAAGCGCCACCTCCAAAACCCAAATGTCAGGACTTCCAGATTTCGCTTTAATTCCTAATTGGATTTTAAAAGGAAATTCTATAAAGCAAAGCCACCTCCAGAACCAGACTTCTGATGTCAAGATTCCTCTTTAATTCCTGATTGGAACATAAAAGGAATGTATATTAAGCAAAGACACCTCCAAGATTAGAATTCCAGGATTCCAAGATTACTCTTTAAGTCCTAATTGGTTTTTAACCGAAATTTATAATAAAACAACGCCACCTCCAAAATTAGAGAATTCCAGTATACCAAGATTTCTTTTTAATTCCTATTTTAAAAGGAATTTAGCTGGAGCAAAGCCAGTATTCCAAGTTTTCCTTTTTGCTTAACTGGAATTTAAAAGGAATTCATCCAGGAAACCTTGGTCAATGGGGGGGGGTAGCCTATATATATATATCTATATATATGGTGCTACATAGGTCCGTCTTAGGGGATTTACGACTTGGGGCTCATGGTTTAGGGTTCAGGGGTGCAGAGACTATGGTCTAGAGATTTAGGATTCGTGGGCTTAGGAGTCAGGAGTTAGGGCATAGTGTTCTAGTCCCCCTTAGGTAGATGGAATATGGGGTATATGCGGATCTTATTACAATATACCCGAAGCCATATTCGATCTACTTGAGGGGGGCTGTATGTAGATAGGCCCTAAACCCTAAACCCTGAACCCTGAACCCTAAACCCTAAACCCTAAACTCTGAACCCCAAGAACCCTAAGAGCCATCAACCCTAATCACTGTTATCAGGGCCTTGAAGAATTGGGCAGCAAGGTTTCAGGTGCGGGTTCAGCCGGCAGAGTTTAGGGCTCGGGAATTATCAGCTTGGGGTTTAGGGTTTAAGGTTTACAACGGTTAGGGTTTAGGGTTTAGGGTTTGCAGAGTTTAGGGTTTAGGGTTTATAGAGTTTAGGGTTTAGGGTTTATAGAGTTTAGGGTTTAGGGTTGAGGGTGAGCAAATCTATACGTATATATATGTATATATATAGAGACAATGTATAAGCCTAAGTATACTTGATGTAGGGTGCACTCTACCAATAGGCCCTCAACCCTAAGCCCGAAACCCTAAACCTGGAGGACATACTGTTGGGCCTTACGAGCCCCTGTTAAATTCTTGAATCTGGTGAAATCCGTCAGCGGGAACCGAAAAAGGCATCACAACCCTAAAGCGGTTTCAGGGTCTAGGCTTCAAGGGTTAGGGTTTTGGGTTTTGGGGTGGGGCTTGAAGGTTTTACCCCAGATTAATGAGATCCTTATTCTGAAGACATCGTAAGACTAACTCTTATCTTTCAAGCTCTTATCTCTTCAGGCACAGACAGAGTCCAGACTTCAGCTGAGAACCACAATGACCTGGGCACTTGTACGACGAAAGTTGGGCTATGGATACTCCCGATGATGGTACGGCCACGGTAGCCCCAGACTCCATACAGCCGAGCACCCTTGACATGGGATCACAACCCTCGAGCTTGTACCTGACATGCTTAAACTTAAGCCTGAACCCTCCACCCTGAACCCTGATTCCTATACTCAAAACCCGAAACCCCACACCCAAAACCTACGACCTGGATGTCCAAAATATATACAAGAATTGACTTTTTGACTATTGTTCAATCGTTTTGTGCTAAAGAGTTGCCTATTTGTCGGGTCCGAATATAAGCCCTAAACCCTAATCCCTAAAGACCTACAGACAAACCCGCAAACGCTTTGTCGACATTGGCTCGCTTGGTGCCCCGGCCAGCAGGACAGCAAGGACCGCGTGCGCGGACCTCACAGCTTCGAAAAATGACGGGTCGGTTTAGGGTTTCTGGCTAGTAGGTTCAGGGTTTAAGGTTTAGGGTTTAGGGTTTAGGGCTAATCGGTTTACGCTGAAGCACGAGTGTCATCTATAATCTATCACAATACACATAAGTGAATACCGTAGAAGATAGTACGTGATTTGATCCTCCGTCTGCCCTAGTTCAATCTACAAAATGTATGTCGCACAGCTGAGCCATTTTGAGAATGCAGGGGTTGGCATTGCTGTCGGTTCCACATGGTTCATGCGCGAGGCTTCGGTAAACTTGTCAACCTCCAACATGGGTTGTTGGTAAGGAATTTAAAGTAAGTTACCACGATATGGGAAGATCATAACCAAAGGGTTTCCTTGTTAGCAGTGTATTTTAAAATCCTTGACAGCAACCAACAACAACCAGACGAATGAGGCTAAGTAAAGGTCCTGGCATTGAATGGGGCAGCTCAAATTGCAGCGGGTGCGCGCATGCTCCCTGAAAACCCGGCAGGAATTCAGGAATGCAGTTGGAAAAAACAAGCTTACGTGACCCCAAATCTAACCACATGAAGGCGCCTACGTGGAACCGTTGCTATTTCAGGTGGGCATCGCTATTCATAGGGCTTCCAGCACATCCTGTCATGCTTTGATCAACATATTGCACTGCTGACATCTGCAACATGGCCCCCGTGCAGGGGCAAGTCTACATTGAATCCTGTCACTCGAACAAAACCTTTCGCAATAACGGTCATGATTAAATTTCAAAACACTCCTTTCCAGCCGATTGTTTTCAAAACCTCCAACATGGCTCTAGAGTGTTTTGTGTTCTCTTCTAAGCCTTTTGTGGCTCCAAAAGGACTGCGATGCTTTTTTTGCTGAACCTTAACAACATTTAGCGTACGCAAAGCATGCCCGCAAAGCAGGCCACACTTTTAATTTTCAAATTGTGATAGCTAAGCAAAGGTCGAATTCACATTGTTCCGGAAATGTGAACGAATCGTGACATTCGGCTGAACAAGCTGCATTCTTGGAATGAAGAACCCCACGTCTCAGCTCCAATGTTTCTCTTTGAGCGCCCTGCAGCAGCACCTGTGGCCGGAAAGCGTAGCGCGCAGGGCTGGACGTCCAAGCCTGTGGGCTTCCAAGCCGCCATAGAATGTGTAGATACCGTTAACTTTGGTAACGAACAGGGACATCAGGTTGCTGTGAACACATCTTCGCGGGCCTGGCAAAAATCTCTCGGACGTGTCAGTGGTCACAATTGCTCGCTTGTACAATTTCCACATGACTCCGAGCAACTCAACGCAAGACTGCAATTGTGATCCTACTTCGAAGTTCGTCGTCAATCTGCATACACCACTCCAAAATCGAAGCAACCCCGACCCTGCACGACCTGCACTCCCACTTCAAAAAAAAGCTTGGTTGGCAAAACATTCAAAGCAGAAACATTGCCGCAAGTAATTTTATGGCTTGCTTTTTGGGGTACAAAGTCGTGTGTACAGCGTGCAGCAGTGGGACCAGCTAACTACCATACAAACATGCGACCAGACTGTCACAAAGCGGCTTTGAATGAATTACCTACTACACTGCATACGGTCACTCTGCAACGGGAACGTCCGCGCGCTAGGTCCGGCACCTGGACATGCCGATGTGCGTCAGCAAAACGAAAACAAAGACAAATCTTTCGTCGTATGGGATATGCTGATATGCGCGACTTAGACCGTGGATGTCCGCGGGACATATAAAAGCTTCTATGGCTCTGCAAATACAAGGACATTCTTTAACACGCCAACCAACGGACCCAAAATGTGAGCGAAACTGCTTGGCCCTGCTTCGCGACAACCATACTCTTACACGGGCAGCAACAGCAATGTCTGTTACAGTTGCATTTAGAACACCACCCGAGCCAAATTGCGGATGGTCATGAAGGTAGTCGTGAAAAATTGTACCTGGCCAAACGAGGCTTATGTGGAACAGAAACCGTGCGCGGGCTGCACCGCACGCGTGTGAGTCGCAGTGTTTACTTTGGTTGGGAACTTGGGATTGGCATTTCGCAAACCACGTCACACAGGACTGTCCTAAACACTCACACAACCCCTATCTGAAGGCAGGAGGTTGCTACGCGCCAGAGCAATACCAGGAACGGCGCTCAAGGGCTCTGAACACATGATGTCTTACAAACGAATGGAAATCTGACATCAGACAAGCCCGGAAGCATCATGTTTTCCCAGGTTCGCCGAGCAATGGGGCTTTAACTTCCAGGCTGGATCAAGGCTAAACGTGCTCATGGCTGTCAGCCTTAGACCAGCCATATTGTGATTGAGAGGGAAACACTCCTCCACGTCGTCAGAAAACCTTGAGGGTACATGTAGGTAATGCAGATGCCCAAATATTTGACAATATGATATTGGATCTGTTTGTGGCGCCCGGTACCATAAGTAACAAGGAATCTGAGACCATAATATCGGCACAGACTCCCTAAGCGCTGAATCCTAAACCCTACATTCCCCTGGAGCCCTGGAGCCTATAACCCAGTTAAAGGGGCCATGACTATGGTAATTCTTGAGCGGTTTACATGAGGTACGAAGGATACTGGGGGGCTGAAAAGTTCAGTTTTGCGATGTGTTTCAAAATCAAGGGGGCCCCTAGAAACGCTAGAGATCTATAAGGCAAATGAGGGGTTTATTGGGTTCCTTAGTAGGCGATCTAGGATGATTTTGAGCAAGGTGTATACATGTGGACGTTTGGGAAAAGGGAGAGGTATCAGTGATGGAGAGGTGCCTTCATGAGGTACTGCATGAGAACACTCCGCCCCCAGACCACCACGGAACCCCCAACATAGCAGGATGATATCTTATGGCACATGGTCCCCCATGCGGGGACACTACAACCCACCAATATTCCCAAGAAGCCGAAGGTATGCTCACCAAATATCATGATAAACGAGCCTTCTTCATATAGGCTCCTGTTAAAAGCAAGTTGGGCCTCCTACCACTTCCATGCTTACGTGTGGGAGCCGAACTCACACCCTAAACTCCCGAATCCTTAACCTTCAAATCCCCCAAACTAAACCCTAAAACCCCAAGCCTTTACACCCTCTAGCCCTAAACCCGTAAACCCTAAATCGCTGTAGGGTGGGCTCCCCCTTGTTTAGCCTTGCCTCGCTGTACGCAGTTATACATGTGTAATATGTAAAATTCTTCAGCTCATGGTCGGGACACTCCACTGTTACGCACCCCAAAATTGCTAGGGAATCTCTTCCTTGATGCTCAAACAGACACTTGCTCATACACTACACCAACAAAATGGGCAGCCCAGGAGGGGGGCCAAGTCCAGGCACTGCAGTATACATGATCGAGAGAGCTCTTTTGAGTCTCTCATCTCAGTTTTATCTCCCAAGCATGCCATAGTTTGCAAACACTCCCACCCAACCCTACCAGTTCCATCCCCGGAATCCATACAATTTGGCCTCTTGCCAGTAATTTCTCTAACTCATCGCAAAGTCGAACAGAAAGGAAACCAAAACTCTTCTAGCCCGCAATATAGATTTCAACAAGAGTTTTAATCGCCGTGGCTGCCATGGGCCAGCATCCAGCCATCTAATCCGATGCGAAAGCCAGCGCTGGCCCCTCAGCCGTCTTTCGGCTCTTCCGGCACGTCGCCAATGCAGTAGCAGTTGCATCACGGCCACTTCACCACCCTCGTCAGCGTGGTGAAGGCAAGCAAGCCCAAGAACTGGCGTTGGCATTGCTGCCGCCATTAACAGGGCCCTCATCTAGGGGTTGGCCCCTTTGGAGGCGGCCTTCTTATGCTTATAATTTATAATCGTCATAGAACTCCATCAAGTCCACCGGGTTGAAGTGTTTCTTGGCTTAACATGGGCACGGCTTCGGCGTGCTCCTCGAAGTTTGTGTCGCGGTCACACAGGAAGCATGCCCTACTTTCCGCACGGCGCCCCTCTGTTGGCGAGGGAGCCCCTTTCATATAGTCCGCCCATGGTATGATACCATTAACTTTCAAGTTCAAGTCCTTGCTCTGAAAGACATTGAGGTTGTTTAGGGTCTAGGGTTTCAGGGCTTTTGGGTCCTAGGGATGAATCACACTTTAGCGATTAGGGGAGGTGACAATCAGTCGCAAGAATGCTCACGATTGCGAGATCCTGCTCCAACACCTAACCCTAAGACTAAACCCTAAACTCTAAACCCCTAAACCCTAAACCCCTAAACCCTAACGCCCTAAACCCTAAACTCTACATTCCTGAACCATAAGGTGCTCAAATGCTAGTTTCCATACTCAGCCTCCCTCCGAAAAATCTGCATCACAAGCCTGTGTGTCGGAATCGTCCTGCCACCCCGGGTTTAGGGTTTTGGGATCATACCTCTGAAGCTCAACAAGTGTGATCTCAAAGGTTACTGGAAAAGTGCCCCTACAAACAGAAATCCGATGGGAAGAACATGAAAAGGGATAATGGAAGTGGCGTGAGAAAAGTGGTTTACGGGCTTAGGTTTCCGTAAATGAGGGGTACCTACATGGGGGGCCGTATGGGGCCCTATGATGAGGATGATCGTATATTGGGGTCTATATTGAGGTCCCCCTATTTGTGCAAACCACGAAAACAATCTGAGAAGCAGTGTATTCTCTATGACCAATGAACGGAAAGCCCCTTCTCGTTCTACAACCCCACGACGCTGGAATCCCTAAACTAGCTGCGATTTTGCGGCTCTTCATGAACTAGTGACAGCAATGTGGTAGTTTCCCAGAATTAAAGTACCCCAATATAGACCACAATATACTACATAACCCCTATATTCCCTTTAAAGATACCCCTCATTTTGGAAAACCCTAAACCCTAAAAGCCCTAAACCCTAAACGCATCGCAGCATTCTGAGTCGTTTGCCAGCGCAGCGCCATAGTTGGCCAGAAGTGCTGCGGAAGCAGCGGTGGCCACGGTCCCTGCCAAGGGTTATGGTTTAAGGGTTTTAGGGTTTAGGCTTGAGGGTTTTAGGGTAGTTTTAGGGTTGAGGGTTTTAGGGTTTAGGGTTTTAGGGATTTAGGGCTTTAGGGTTTTAGGGTTTGACGGTTTTAGGGTTAGGGTTTAGGGTTTAGGGATACGAGTCTTACAGCTGTCATCAAGTACGAACAATACATAAAAACTGCAGGGAGAATACTGCTATTCCTCAGAATCATCCCTATAAAATCCCAATAATCCTCCAAGAACCCTTATTATGGACTATTCCACAAAACAATCTCTATAAGGATCCCCATAATCCTCTGAGAACCCCTCTGGGCATTCCGTATGAGAACCCCCAGGCTTGGGTAGGTCCTCAAATTTGTCCCCGGGAACTGCGCTGCTAGGGGAAATTTGACTTGAGGCACTTGGGCGCCGTGAGGTTTAAGTATCATGGGTTCCACTACCAACGCCCCTATACTATCCGTCTAAGCCCCTAAACCCTATCCCCGTTCAGTTCACCTCTAATTTTGAGGGATGATTCAAGCTTTTGGGGTTGTTGTAGGCTAAGCAAGGAGCTTGGCAAGGGGCGATACACGGGTGAACCCATGAAATAAGCCATAGGCTGTACAGTTGCGGCTGTCATGTCAACCATACCTGAGTTTCGGGTTCAAGGTTTTAGGGTTAAGTTGCGAAAGGGCCTATAGGGCGCCCAAAGGATCCCAGGCTCCCATATTAGCCACATCATCGCCTATCCTTGGGTTTAGTTTAGGGTTTAGGGTTTAGGGTTTAGGCAGAAAATTGCGTGACAAGAACGGTGGTCCGATCTTCGATCCCTGTTCATGCCCCTATAGGGTTAAGGGTTTAGGGTATAGGGTTTAGGGTCTATCTTCGATCCCTGTTTATGTCCCTATAAATCCCCAATTTCGACTTCATGTTCAATCCGATTCTCCATCAGGCTCTCCAGGATTGGTGGGTAAGGTTGTAAGTAGGTACCAAACATAATCATCTTAGGGGCTCTGGTACATAAAGCAGAGTTTGCGGTTTAGGGGTTTGGGTGGGGTGCCCTTAAAGACGCTGCACTCTTAGTTCCCTGGAACCCCTGGTAGGAAAGTATAACGTCAGCTGGGGCTTAGGATTATAGATAACAGCTGAAATACTCAGAAGGGTGAACGTCCAAGAGATGATGGCGGAAGAAAACCGGTCTTTCCTTCTCTGTACTTGGAGGTCTCTGCGCAAGTTTAGCCCAGTTAGAAATGAAGCTGTGGCCTAACTAATCTGAATCATAGGAGGGGACTTAAGGGCCCCATGGACCTCCCAGTAAGGTCTACCCTGGACCGCAGATGGACTTCTTAGTTTAGGGTTTAGGGTTTAGGGTTCATGACAAGACTTGTTGTGAGGGGCTTCCATGGCAGAAGCAACCTTACTGGTGCTTACGGATGAGAAGGGGAGGGAAGAGAGGCATGACTCTACAGGAGTTCATACCGTTGATGCTACTGGTCTTGCATGGCCTTAGTAGACCATGCTATCATAAGTCCCAAGATATAATGTACTTAGGGCCACGCACGATGTTTAATACATTTTTGACATTTTTGTGTCTACGGTCAGGATTCTTGAGCGATTCACTCCCCAACTCAAGCAGCATTACTTCCCCAGACCCCCTAAAGGATCCAAAAATGGAACCCCCTAATAATCCCCGAGTTACCCCAATGTAGTAATGGGTTCATATTGGGGGGTTTCCATTTTTGGATCCTTTAGGGGGTCTTGTGTACTTTGCTGTAGCAACCAGGTTGATGGCGATATGATCACAACAATTCCTCAGACATCAGCCGTACGCTTGCAAGGGTCTCCTGCTGCTGGTAGGGGCTATCTCGCGGTAAGTGCCATGAAGTTGCTGTAGTACAGAGGACAGAGGAAATCTTGCAGGGCCCTACACACTGCCGATAAGGTGAAGGACAGTACTTTGAAGGTCCTGGGGTAACGTTGCCTCCAGATTTCCTCTCCCCTCAAGGGCTGTTCATACAAAACTGGTTGCAAAAGACCCCGTAGGAATGCCTACATAACAGGGTTTAGGGTTTAGGGTGTAGGGTTCAGGGTTTAGGGTCTATAAACCCAACACCCTAAACCCTAAACCCTAAACCCCTAGGGTTAATGCTCAGAGTGTAGGGTGCCCGGCCCACTAAGCTCGGGGGGTGTAATGACAACGACGTTGGTGCGCAAGCCCGTGACATGTCACTTCAATGTTTAGGGTTTAGGGTTTAGGCTCTTAGGGTTTAGGGTTTAGGGTCTAGGGCGATCATGGCTTAGACTCCAACCAGTTTACTCAGCTTGCTTAGAACAATATAGGGATAAGGGAAAAGAAGATGGAAGCTAGTATATATTAGCATAGGGATGATATAGTGCTTATGTAGGCGTAGTATAATATTTCGGGTATGTTATAAGAAGATCCCCATATACCCTATATTCTATCTACTGAAGGGGGACTATATGCTACAAGCCCCGCCACTCAACGCATAGTCTCCCGTCTGCATCAAATATTTCTGGCTTGTTGCTGTTGCTGCTAGTGCTGCTGCTCTTACCCACAGTGGACACAAACATGAGACTTCAGAAGCAGCACCGGCCTACGCCGAATCGCGTAGCGAATGTGTCCTGAACGAGTATATCATCCATGGTAGCAATCCTGCATAATTCAGTAACGGGGTTTTCTGGCAGGCTTGAGTCATGCAGATGTCTACTGCGAAAAGGACGCAAGGTCTCGAACAAGTCTTGAGATTTCATATCCCCACCCTGAAGCAACACAAGCGAACCAGGAGGGCACTCAAAGCTTGTACCGAGGCAGTTGGGAAGCGCAATAGAACACAAAAAAAAAGCTTCAGCTTCTGCAAGACTGTGCGCACGATAGTTAAATTAGTTGCTTTCCGAACCGGAATCGACCAGTTCAGCTGTGATGGCACACCAGCAGCAAGTTGCCACTCCACCCAGTCTCTCTAATACAGCCTACGCCCAGTAGAACATCACGAGGCATAAGCCCCGATCTGAGCTGTACAAATGTTATTCTGTCGCGGCTGTGGTTGCGGTGGTTGTTCTAACCGTTGTTCTTGTCCTCCCTGCTGCTTGAAATTTTGCGTTGATTGACATTTATGCTGCTCTGACACTAAATACCAGGATGCCTGCCACGTTTACTCACAGTACTCATGATGTCCATTACTGCCGTCATGGCCATATATGCCTCATGTACTCTATAGAATCTACCTGGAGCCCTAAACCCTGCAACCCAAAGTATGTAGAATATTCTTGACTATTCTTCAAATTCTTGAGCCATTGTCTTACCGACGTTTGGGGAAGTAGGCTAGGTTCTCCCCGGTAACCCCTTAATAACAAGGGCACCCTTTTCCTAAGATTCAGCTTCAATAAGGAGACCCAAAAATACAAAGGGAAAAGGGTACTACTGAGATACCTGGAAGAAGTGAAAGCCAACCCTGAACCCTTAACCCCTAATCCCCTGACGCTAAAAGCCAAGGATCTATCTTGTTCTCTAAATCACCTTGCACGTCGGGGAGGTCCTGCAGGTCATCAGGCTGTCCCAGGGAGCTCTGTACAGTTTAGGGCTTAGGGTTTAGGGGCTTTAGGCATTGGGGTTTTTAGGGTTTAGGGACTTTTGGGTTTCCAGGATGTTAAGAGGGACCAGATGGCCTTTGAAGACGTTACATGGCGGGAGCAGAGACCTTTTGAGAAAAGACAATCGGGAGTCGACCTCTAAATCGGTCAAGAAGCTGGAAGCAACTCATCGCAAAGGCTCACACAAGGGTCTAGCTAGCTGGACCTCCATGAGCTTAATCTGCGATCCAAATCGGGCGCGTAAGTAAAATGCTACCTAAACCCTAAACCCTAAACCTGGAAATGTGCTTTTTGTTGCAAGCATGTTCATCCACAGATTCGGACTACGGTTGATGGACGGAATCTTGCATTATCCTATAGTGCCCCTTGAGTAGATAGAATATTAATTTGACCATAACCAGAATAAAATCCCCATATATCCCATATTCTATCTACTTGAGGGGGACTATAGGTCTACTACAGTAACTTAGCTTCACGCTCAGGACTTTGGTGCCATGGTTCCTCAGGTTTGGGTACGTGAAATCGTGCATCATGTTGTCCATCAACTGCATGATGCAGGCCCTAAACCTTAAACCTTAAATCCTAAACCCTAAACCCTAAACCCTAAACCTTAAATCCTAAACCCTAAACCCTAAACCTTAAATCCTAAACCCTAAACCCTAAACCCTGATGCATATTCTTAGAGGGCCATCCCTCCACTGGTTCTTATGCATCGGGGCTGGGGTTCAGGCTTTGGGGTAGGATTGAGCTTTAGGGTTTAGGGTTTAGGGTTTAGGGTAGGATTGGGCCCTAAGCCATAATGCGTCAACATCCGAATGTCTTACTGATTAGCCTCCGTTCTCGTCATCATCACCACCAACACAACCTTCGTCACCACCAACACAACCTTCATCACCATGACTAACACCATCACCATCATCATCATCACCATCATCATCATCAATATCGATCCGAAAAACCAGTACACCCCGCTGACACTTCAGATATGCATGTGAGCCACAGCCAATAGTTCCCCAGAGAATTATTGGACTAATTTCCTTATGAGGAATTTATCCGGGACCCTCCCAAACTACAAGAGGGACCACCACGTCCACCCCTGGTGGTCCCCTGGTAACCCTAAACCCTAAAACCCTAAACCGACAGCAACGAATATTTAATTCCAGGATGGGCAGCAGCGCGAGATTTGGGGCATACTTACCTTTGGTTAGGAGGGAATGAAGGAAGTGAACGGAACATGGAAAGGTACCATGTAATTGGGAGAATAAGGAGTACTGTAAGGATCCACTTTTTCATTCCTTGCTAACCAAAGTAAGCATTGGATGTTTGCACCCATCTGAGTCGTTGTCTAAACTCCTCGTATCCCCCTTAATAACCCCTATAACACTCCCCTATATAATCCCCTACGTACCCCCCTTTAAGGAGTTTAGACTATAGCTCGTCTGGACTGGACAGTGCATGCTGTAACACAACCGGCCCCAACTTAAGTTGCAGCCCGAAGGATTCAGGCCAATTTTAGGGTTTAGGGTTCAGGGTTTAGGGTTTAGGGTTTGGGGTTTAGGGTTTAGGGTTTAGGGCAATCTAAGCCCCAAGGCCTACAGCCGAAAGCCTTAACCTGAGAACTTCCGTCCTCCAACCTTCAAGCGGGTTATATGCGTTATAGTCTAAACTCCGAGTATCCCCCTCTATAACCCCTATACCTGTCCCCTATATAATCCCCCCTTGAGGAGTTTAGACTATAGCTCATATAGGAATAACACAGGGGTTACTAAAGTGGATGCTAGGAATTTAGACTATGGCTCATGTCACTTTGGGAGGATTACCTAAAGCTTGAGTAGCAGCAGGGCACAGCTTCGTTCCCTTAAAACGAGGGCTTGGACATTTGGGATTTAGGGTTTAGGGTTAAGGGCTTAGGGTTTAACGCTTGGAGTTTAGGGTTGATGGTATAGGTTCTAGGTATTTCATAATCCAGGTAGAACTGTACTTAGAACCCAAGTTATGCGCCCTATGTGTCCGCTCATATGGTTGTCATTGGGCTTTAGCTACCATATATACTTGGGTCGTACTTGCTAAGCCCTTGATCCCTGCCTTTCCCAGGTTTCCCTTATTGCGTTTTCCACTTCCTTTTGCTCCATTCTTGGATGAAAACTACCCTAAACCCCAAACGCTGAACCTCCAACCCTAAACCCTAAACCCTAAACCCTAAACCCTAAACCCTAAAACGCATAAGCAAGCTTTCCTTCGTGACTGCTATGACCAAAGCATAGACCTTGTCGTGGCGCTGGGCAGCTACAGGAGGGGTCTTTCAAAGAGTTTAGGGTTTAGGGTTTAGGGTTTAGGGTGTAGGGAGTTCTAGTTTACAAGCTCCCTTCTAGGCATCCGTCTGGGTTGGCCATGATTTAAGGTTTAGGGCTTAGGGACTAAGGATTGATTTCCATTACATATACCCCTTATGGCAACATGATTTACAATCCTGAACAGCAAACCCGTCATAGGTGAGCCAAGAAGCTGCAGGAAGCTCTGATTTATTCAGTTGAGGGTAAGGGTTTGGTTTAGGGCTTAGGGTTTAGGGTTAGGATATTTTAGGAGGCCATGCCTGTATGCCACAGCTGTCTGCACGAGCTCACGCACATTCAGCTGAGGTTCAAGATGATGGCGGGTTCCCTTCATCTGAGCTATAGTCTAAACTCCTTAACAGAGGTTATATAGTGGCTTCTACAGGGAAGTATTATAAGGGTAAGGGGGATACTAGGAGTTTAGACTATAACTCATCTGGTGTAGAAGCCTGGATCGTCATTACTGTTGCCTCCTCATACTTCTTGTATTCTGGGTTCAACTAGTACCCCCCTCTATACTACCCCCGTAGGTTCCCACTGAATTAAGGTTATTTAGGGATAACTAGGCTTAGTTAAGCTTAATTAAGGGGGGAACCTATAGGGGGGTAGTATAGAGGGGGGTACTAGTTGAACCCATAATCGTAGAAGTCTAGTCTGGTGGTACCGCAAAACCCGGTACAAAACCCCATGCGATTGATCTGAGAATGTCTCGAGGTAATCCCAAACGTGATTCTTCATAAGAACCTCATAAACACCTGACAATCTCTACATATCTCGCAGGCTCCTAAGGGCTGCCTATGAAGTATAATCTAAGCTCCTAGTATCCCCCTTAATAACCCCCATAATGGGAACCATATATAATCCCTTTTATACACCCCCTTAACTGCAACCCACCCCTGAACTCAGAGGAATATGCTGCGGGTATGGGCATGCCTGCCCCACGGACAAATGTGGACCCATCCTCTAGATTTCAAACCCTGAACCCTATGTGACCCATTATAGTGATAGTGTAATGGCAGAGAGAATGGAAACCATTTTCTTTGTCAGTATCCCCATATAACCCCCATATAGCGCTAAAATTGCCCCTATGTAAACCAGGTTGTCATTTCATTGTCCATTTTCATTATCGGGGAAATGTTCCTCCATGTCCCGTATCAACCGCTATATGAGCCCAGTTTCGATATATATATATATATTGCCGTGTTGCTTGCTTTTGTTTCTCCTTATAACAACTGTATAGTATAATGCTAACCTCAACTGTTAACACGAACAACTCATCAACCCTGCCAACCTAAAAGGAATAAAACATGTCTTTTTCCCGTGTACAATCTCATGTTAACCTTAACTCTCTCAACCCTATTGTTGTATATATATATATTCACATGCCCTAAACCCTAAACCCTAAGCCCTGAAAGCTCAAATCTGGACCGCCAGGCAGAGCAGAAGCACGTGATGAAGATGGTCGGATAACTCCAGCCGAAAGGTACTTTCAACCTTGTAAGTTTAGGGTTAAGGGTTGAGGGTTGGGTTGAGGGTTTAGGGTTGGGACAATGATGGCCCCTTCTTGGGGTACTCGAGCATCGTGTTCTAGCGGGGAGCCCAACGGGGACCATAATTTTGACAACCTGACACAAGGTGATAGGGTTTAAGGTGTCGGGCTGATGCTTATACTTGCTGCTTCCAATACTGCTACTGGCACAAAACACTTTGATTATTACTATGATACAAAGGTGTCTAATGTCCTTGTCATTAAGAATTGACAGGCTGTCCGGGCAACGAAAAAAAAAATGCACGCATGCGACCTTGTCAAGAAACAGAGACGCTTCGTTAACTCGTCGCTCTGGGCAGGACGGAGCGGCTTTTGAAATTATATGAGCGATAGTCTAAACTCCTTAAAGGGAGGTTATATGGGGGTAACAGAAAAGGGACTACTAGCTTATTGAGAGAGCTACTAGGAGTTTAAACTATGGCTTATATTGCGTTGAACCCTGGCTTCCCGGGAAGACCACAAATGACAGTCTACAAGTACCGTATAGAAAGACAATTGTTGGTAATCTTGGGGCGATGTTGGGGTAATGGAAAACAAAATGGAAACTATCATCTTATAACGTTTAGGGTTGAGGGGTTTAGGGCTAAAATCCCAATGCCGCACGGGGCTGGGGATCAGAGCACAGTAAGCTTGGGACAAGAGTGCGGCATCCAGCGACAAACGGTCAGTGCTAGCAAAACCGGCCTGAGTAAGGTGCATAAGAACATGTTCTTCCAACGAAACCATAACCTGTTCGGGACTTTTCCTTTCAGGCTTCCCAGGGCGAGACTGCCTACTAACTACCAGGAGTCAGGGTTGGGTGCAAGCAGCAGCAGAAGCGCTGGTGGCAAGGGATAATGGTAGGAGCAGCACCAACCTAAAAAATTACAACTGCCACTTCATGAGGTCACAACGTTTCTGACAATCAGGCCACCTGGAGTAGAAGTAAGTAGCGGCGTAAGGTGGCAAAATGCAGCATCACTATCACCGACACTGCTGCAACCACTCTGAACCTAAAACCCCACACCCTATCCAAACTCTAAACCCTAAATCCTAAACCCTAAACCCCTACTTTCAACCGAGGATGTGGCATCGCTCGGGTTGCATAGTAAACCCCAAAGTTCAGGAGAAACCCACCTGGGCGGAGAGGAAATAAGGTGCCTCGGGTGGGGTTTTAGGGTTTAGGGTTTAGGGGGATCCTACTTAGAGAATGAAAAACTGTAACATGGGAGTTTCCGTTTGAGGCACTCCTAGTATCCCCCTCAACCCGAAAATACTTCCCTATATAATCCCCAATGTAACCGCCCTATGCCAGTTTAGACTACAGCCCATGTGAAGCCCCTCCCTAAACCCTAAACCTTACTACTGAGACTAAAGCTGCTCGGACTTAAGTTCATCCCTGCCGTACCCCGAGCCACCTACCCAACTACCTGAACACCAAAAACATGTAAAATAATTGCCTTTTGGGCTGTTTTAAGGGATTCGGGGCTATTATTTTACCTACTTTCTGGGTCCAGGTACTTCATGGATAGATTGTGCGGAAAAAAAAAAAGCGCATTGACAGCTTTCAAGATTAGGGTGCCTCTTTGGTACCCCTAAATATTAAGTGCTGTAGTATATCTTATAAAACATATTATAACCAAGAGGGGCCCATGAATTATGAGGTGTGCAGAGAATGACAGAAGTTATGGACGGGCTCGGATAAGCTTTGGCGGGGTGTAGGAGGGTTAGACAGCTGTGAGCAAATGACGTGTGTGGATTGCGGCCACATACAACCACAATAGATGTTCTCAGTGGCTTGGGGTTTAGGGTTTGGTTGGAGGTAGGGTTTCGAGTATTTAGCAATGGCTTGCACAGCAACTGCATTCATCGTATCCAAACTTCCCACATTATGCCTCAAGGTCCATGCCGCAGAATCTTTATAATAGGTACCCCCCACAACAGGACCCCTCTTTTCGGGAATTCCTATGTCATCATCCGTGCAAAGAAAGTGAGGCGCTTTCCTGGCAAACCATGACCGACACATTTCTTGTAAGGACTAGGGTTTAGGGATAATCACTTAATTTAAGTTCCTTAACAGCAACCCACTAAACCCCAAACCTCTGCACCATAAAGCCTTTAAACACTAAACCCCCAGCCGTGCGGCCTATATTCTTCTAGCTGTGTGCCATGCTATTATGCTTTGGCAGGCCTCACGGCAACAAAGACCTGAAAACTAAACCCTAAACCCTAAACCGATCTGAACCCTACACCCTGAACCCCTAAACTGCCAACTCCTGTGTTCCTGGCGGACTGTCGCTATAATCAGGGCAGCTGCCATCGCCGACTTTTTAAGCCGAAGAGGCCTCGATGACCCACTTTGAGGCATGCACCGTGGTGCGCACTGCTAGGACTATTGTTATTATTTTTATTATTATTAGTATTGTTATTATTATTTCTATTGTTATTATTATCATTATTATTAGTACTATTACTGTTATTATCATTGTTAGTAGTATTATCCTTCTTCTTATGATTATTGCTTTTACTGTTATTATCATTCGAATCGTTTCATTTGTCGCGTTACATCTTATGTTACTACTGTTGTTATAATGATACTGTTACTATTTGTGTTGCGGAGCCGCGATGATTAATATGGACTGTTTCTAACCGCCTCCCCTCCCGCCAACAACTGTGTTTCCTTAAACGTCGGGGTTGGGCCGCAAAGAGCCTAAGTAGAAAAGGGTTGTGGTGGAAGGCGCCTCACCGCAAAAACATCACAAGTGCGGCAACTCCCTCAAACGGTTAAAGTTTAGGGACTAAGGGCCTAAATGGCATCACAATAACGGAGGAGAATCAAATGGAACAGAAAATCAACAAAGCTGAGTTCGTAACAAGGCCCTATGCCAAACATGATGAAAGTTTACTTCCATGATATGGGGGCAGTGATTTCTTGGCAGGCTCTGTCTGGGCAATTTGGAATTCCATGGTAGAAGAACCTCAGATTTGGCTGTAACCCGTTCAGCAAGGATCCCTATCCTATTCCAACTTCTCAAATGTTCTACACACCCATGAGCCTCTAAGCAGCACTTCGGCCTTCCACTCGAGCTCCTGATAAACATGAAAAGCCCTGAGCCCTAAACACTAAACCTACTAACCTAAATCCTGAACCCCCAAGCTCTGAATCCTAAATCCTCGACCTCAAGCCTTGCATCGTAAGCCCTCAACCCCAAATCTCTAAGTATGTGAGCCGTAGTCTAAATCCTCGTATCCCACTTAAAAACCCCAATAGCAGGCGCATGTAAAATCCCTTATCAACCCCCTCTTAAAGGAGTTTAGATAAGGCTCATGTGGGACCGAGGAGTGGTGGAGATCCTGTAGACAGGGTTTATGCTTTAGGGGGTTTAGGATCTTGTGCATGGAAGCACTTGGACAGAAGCCCCTTTTTCGGTCCTACTACGCAGCCGGGAGGAAAACCCGAGCAAGCAGTCTAAGGAGACGAAAGCTGAAACCCCGAAGCAGAAAATCGGATTGCCGAAACTGTTCAGGAACTTAATTTATGTTACGATAATTGGGGAACCATACGAATATGTGTATATATATACACACACCGTCGTCATGGCAACTTACATTAAGTTCCTTGAGAGCAGCCCAGTAAACCTCCCACCGCTTGAAAGCTGGCAGCGAACCAGCCGCAGAGGATCTGCAGAACGTGGAACACAAAGCTGGCGTATGTTGCAGGCCTATCTCATACCTGCTACGTGGCACTTACGACCCCTACTAAGGGTTAACCCTCAGGTACCTATACTAGGAGTACAAGGGAATCCCAAAGGGTTAAGGTCCCAAGCAGCTTCTTGGGCCCTTTTTAGGAGATCCACACAAACGAGAGATTTCGGTGGCCTGGATCACGCAGCCACAAAGAATCCCCTCCGCACAACTTTACCCATTGGGATAATATTGAGGTTATATATGGAAACTACGGTAATGGGTTGCGTGGGTTTTAGGGTTTAGGATTATAGTACCAGTTTTCAATGAAGGCCTTCCAGTGAAGTAATCACCGCTTAAGCCCCTGACCCTAATCTAAGCTCTCAACACTACACCAAAGAAGGCTTAAGACCATATCCCCAATATAACCCCTAT
>CAJNIZ010046834.1:0-15504 GCA_905231905.1 Symbiodinium pilosum | reverse complement strand
ATGTTCCGTTATCCCTGTATTACCCCAATCTAACCCCAATATTATAGTAGTTTCCATTTTCTTTTCCATTATCCCTATATAACCCCTATATAACCCCAATATAACCCCTATATACTCCCAGTTTCCATTTCATTTTCCATTTTCTTTTCCATTTGATTCTCCATTATAGGGCCCTAATGGGAACCTTTTGGGAGTCCCCAGCATAATGAAGAATCACATGGAAAAGAAAATGGAGAATGAAATGGAAACTGGGATTAAATAATGGAGAATCAAATGGAAACGAAAATGGAGAATGAAATGGAAACTGGGATTAGAAAGGGGTCATATTATATCTTGTGGTATGTAAAGGTGCACCCTGTAAGGACGGGGCGGAACACTGTAGATGGTGCCCAGAAAGAGGCCGAAAGCGTAGAGCGAGCCAATGAGGGAACCTTTCGGCACAGTTGTGGGCAGCTACTTGTGCTGATACTAAAGCTCATATATGACCTTGTAGTGCTGAAGTCCTATGGGTGGTTGTCCAAGTTGTGGTCCCTTTTTGGGTACCCTAAATATTAGGTGCCGCATTATAATGGGGATCCAAAAAGGTACCATAATTTTAACAACCACCCCTATGATTCCCAAGGTTTATGCTACTTAGGGTCATGCATGACTTTTGTAATCAAGCGGTAGAAGTGCACGTGTAATTTAGACGGAGATTAAGAGCAAAACAGCTGTAGAAAATGAACCGGCTCCACGGCAAGCTACCGTACCCAAAGCCCCTGCTTGTAAGTCCCACTTAACCTCCAAGCAAAAAAGGGACCCTACTGGGAACCCCAAATAGGGAACCAAAGGAATATAGCAGGAATATAATGGAATATAAGGACCCTGGTAGGTATATTCCTATTATATACCTACTATATTCTTGGGGTTCCCAGTTTGGCGTTCCCAGTAAAGTCCCTTTAAGCAAGGCTTCTGTCGAGCACCCGGGATGAACATCTCATCCCCTCATAACCCTAAGGAAAACAGTGCAGGTTTTAGGGTTTAGGGTTTAGGGTTTAGGGTTGGTTCCAAACCCTATCTCTGCAATTCAGGCCCAAGCCTAAATCCCAGACCAGAATTTTGGTCTCTACATACCTTAGACTCCACAAACCTCCCTAAAACCTAAAAACTATTTACCCTAAACCCTCAACCCTGAACCCCAAACTCTGACCCTTCCACTCTACCTTGGGCTCCTATCAGAAGGCCCGGGGCCCAGGCCGAAAAGGTGAAAGGCAAGGCCTGTACCTCAGCTTGCTAAGGTTTACATAGGGTTTGGGGTTTTGTGTTTAGTTGGAAGTCTGGGCACCCTCTAGTACAGGCCTGTCATATACCTACAAAAATGCCCTACATACCCCAAGAAAAGAGTCCATAGTGAGGACCCTGGAACCCATAGAGCCCATGTTTAGGGCCCTTGGTTAGGACCTGGGACTTGTTAGAGTCTAGGGCTTGGGGTTTACGGGTTAGAGTTATAGGTTCGCTCAGGGGTTTGGGTATTAGGTTGAGAAGATTCTGAGGGCTTGCGCTTTGAAAGCGGCCTGAGCTTTGAGGGTTCCACGGATCTGAGCTTGCAGGGGTCCACGGATTTAGCTTCAGGTTTGAAAGGCTTGGGGTTTCAAACCTTAAGCACTTAACCCTAAACCCTTTAGGGGTTTAGCAGTTGTGCTTGGGGGTTTAAGCCCTAAATCCTCAACTCTTTTGGGGTCTAGGGGTTGGGTTTGGGAGTTTAGCGGTTTAGGGTTGAGGGGTGTAGGGCGTACCGGTCAGGGGGCATGCAAGGCTCCTGAAGATCTTGGGGCTGTATAGAAGCTGACAGCTGAAAATACCCTCCGTACGGTCTAGGGCCTAGGGCTCCGGGTTCAGGATTCAGGGTTCAGGGCTTAGGGTTTAGGGCTAGGGCTTTAGGGTTTAAGGCTTAGGGTTTCAGGCTTAGGGTTTGGGCCTTAGCGTGTTGCTGTAGGGAGATGGTACTCCATGGGCTAGGTAATTACCGATATCGTTGTGACGCCTATAATTACAACACTTTATACCAAGCTGCTAGCTGCCAAATCAGAGCTGAAACCACAATGCTGGCAGATATTTTGTCCTCATAGTCTGTTGTGGCTAAGGCACCCTATACCAAGCTGCTAACTGCCAAAACCGACCTAGAACCATACTGTTGATGGATGAAATCTTGCACCACCTAGGGGCCCTAAACTACTGTCCTTCCTAGGACTTTAGGGACTTAAGGTGGTGCAAGATTTCCTCCATCAACAATATTTTTGCCTCCATAGTCTCCTTCTGTTCGGGATCCCTCTCTAGGGGGGGCTAGGGGGATGGCAGGTCTCCCTCAACCCTAAACCTTAAACCCTAAAACCCAAACCTTGAACCCTAAGCCCTAAAACCTAAACCCTAAAACCTGAGCCCTAAGCCCTAAAACCTGAACCCTAAGCCCCTAAACCCTAAAACCTAAACCAAGGGTCGCCTTTGTCAAGCCAGGCTGGCGTCCTTACTGGACCTGCAAAAGGGACCCGGCCTCTAGAAACCCACAACTGCCCCTTACTGGGTTGCTGCTAAGGAACATAACTCAAGTTACCAGACTGGATATATGTATAGCAACTAATTTGGTTCCTCCAGGTTCCCCATTAGTAACTTAAACCTTAACAGCAACCAAGCTTAATTTTTGGGACTTAGGGTTTAGGGTCTTGGGATTTCAGAACTCCCGGCGCAGCCTCGAGCCGGCCCCATCGAGGCATACTGATGATGGAGGACATCTTGCCAAACTTAGGGTGAGTGGAACACTGTAGTTCTTATAGCCTAGTGACTGTTAGCCTAAGGTGCTGCAAACTTCCGGCAGCAAAGGCATCACAACGCCAAAGCTAATTGCCCAATTCGACCCAGGTGCCGCAGACAGCCATTAGGACGATCAACACCCACGCCTACGTGATTTAGTTGTATTTTTTTGGAGGGGGGCGGGGGGGGTGGGCAAGCCCTTCAGAGCCCCCGCCCTAAACCCCTAAACCCCTAAACCCTAAACCCTAAACCCAAACCCTAAACCCCCTAAGAACAACAGCACAGTAGGTACGGACGGGTCTAAGGGTAGGGCTCAGGGTTGAAGATTTGGTGGGGCTTCAAGGGCTCAGGGAGAGGCCCTGGGTTCTGGGTTTAGGGTTCTGGGTTTCGGGTGCAAGGTTCTGGGTTTAGGATTTAGGGTTCTGGGTGTAGGGTTCTGGGTTTAGGGTTTAGGGTTCTGGGTGTAGAGTTCTAGGTTTAGGGTTTAGGGTTCTGGGTTTAGGCTGGTTCATGGCTTGGGGAGAGGGTAGAGTTGAGGGTCAGGCCTCTGGTCTGTGATCCACTTGCAAATCTTGAGTCCAATCCCCAAGGGAACAAGGACCACAACGGAGAATGGTCGTTAGATTACATTCGTATTGAATAGCCCGAAACCCTAAACCGTGAGGTTTTTGAGCTACAGTCAACAATTCCCGTAAGATTAATGGACATAGGCTCCTTATTGCGGGAATATACTAGGGGCCATACAAATTACCAGGGGGACGTCTATGTTCATCATGAATGCTTCCTATATAAGCCTATACTGTAGCTCCCACATATATACACATATTATATATATGTATATATATATATATATGTAGAAACACACATAGAGTCCTCCTGTACCTCTGTTGTTGGGTGGGGGCCTAGCCCGTCCTGCAAGGTCCAGAGGCTACGATGTCATGTCTCAAAATTGGGCGGTCAAGCTTGGCGCTGCCCCCACCCAGTAACAGTCTATATTCGGGGTAATATTAAGGGCTGTATATGAGTACCTAGTAACTGCTATCCAACTGTCAGCAAAGCTCCAAAAAAGGAAGCAAAATGGGAATATCTATTAGTAGGGATGTGTTTTTTACTATTCGGGGGGTAGGGATGATGAGGGACTATAGGACTTTATCTGGCTGTAGCTCGGGATTCCCTACTCGGGCATCCACTCTCTTCATGGGATATCTCGCGAGCGAATATCTCTAAGACTGACAACTTGCACATGTATGGGAGTTTGCAAGCGCGGGCCTATTTCCAGGCGTTGGGGTTTAGGGTTCAGGGCTTGGGGATTGTGAGGGGGTTTTGGGGGTCCGATACAAGTTTCCATTTCATTTTCCATTTTCTTTTCCATTTGATTCTCCATTATAGTAGTTTCCATTTTCTTTTCCATTATCCCAATATAACCCCTATATGTAACCTCCCAAGTTGCCATCTTCAGCTTTGAGCTTCGGCTTTCATGTATTCTAGGTTTGGCGCTACGTGGGTATCCTCACTCAAGCTAAAGTTCCCCTAGTTTATGTACATCCCGTTACGGTAGCCCGCTGAAGCATGTCACCTGGAGCGTCACCACACTAAGCCCTGAACCCTCAAGCCTAAAGTATTCCGGAAGCCTGACAAGCCTCAAGACATGCTGGTTAGGCGCTGTAGGGACATTCTGCGGTTGTGCATGGCTAGCATAATCTGCTGGTAAGCACTTCTAAAGAAGTTTTGGGTTGGGCATTCTGCAGTTGGGCTCTGTAGGGAAAGTCAGGGGTCGGGCATTCCTCTCCGCCTGAGGGATTGAAAGCTCTTTGGCGGCAACGGGCAAGAATGGCTTGTTGATGACGTCCTTGGCGGGCAGCGTAGGGTAACGTGAGGGCCTGCATAACTACCTGTATCATTTGAACGTAGACTTGAGGTACCTTTTATCATAATTACACCAGGAACCTAGGACCACAAGAGTGGCAATTACTTCGGCTGCGGCAGTATTATTGTGGGCTTCGGAACGTCTGGTTGATGCCGCCCTCGGGGCCCAAAGGGCTAAACAGCCCCCTCTCTCCAATGAGAAAACCCTCCACCGGACCCCGACCCCCACAGAGTTCCCTAAACCCTAAACCCTAAACCCAAATAAGTTAATGGGAATTGTCAATGTTAGGCAGACACAGGGGTATTAATGTTAGGGAGAGGACACTCAACTCTGCAAACTGCCGTCATGGAATCAAAAGGATCTCAATGTCAACAGCCATGCCGTCAGGATCTTGACGAGCTCTACAAACATCTCACCCCAAGAAATCTAGGTACTTGAACTTTTAAAATGCAAATGCTATCTAAGAACTGTAGCCAAAGGGACACAGATTTTTAATAGGACCTGGTTACAAGTATCACTTGGGTGCTTGCCACCTCACAAGAAGCAAGAAAGTTGTCCATCCCAGCAGAAGCTTAAGCTTCATACTGTTGATCCTAGATTCCTGCATGACCGTAGCATACTGTAGTACCATAAATCCCAGGGTTTAGGGTACTTAAGGGTCATGCTGGATTTTTAGTATCGACCATAGTTCAGCGGTACAGAAGCAGTGAATGTGCAACAGCGGATGAAGAATCAGCCGTATTGGAACACTGTTCTGGTGGCTGAACCCATTGGGGTTCTATTTTTGCCATTCCCGAACGCCACAGCTAAACTGAACAGCGTGGTCTTACCCTTTATATGAACATATATATATACATATATATACACAGGTATATACCAAAAAACAAAAATAACAATAATAATAATAATGATAACAATAAATAAATAGATAATCCCCAGGATGAGGGCTTGCACCCCAAACCCTATGCCTAAACCCTAGAGCCTAAGCCTAAACCCTGGTTTAGGGTTTGGGGTTTAGAGTCCCTAAGCCCTAGACCCTAAAAGTATGTAGAGTAATAGCCCTAAACCCATAAGAACAGCCATAAAGGCCATTATTTTACATACTCTTGGGGTGCAGGTAAACCCTGAACCCTATAGACTTTAAGCTCCAGGGTTGGTCGGTCTGAGGCCCAAACGATGCTGACGTCGTAGATCTGATTGATGCCTACGATGTAGCCATTACCTGGGCGACTTACAGTCAGGCTTAAGGTCTTAGGGGTTTAGGGTTTAGGGTTTAGGGGTTTAGGGTATAGGGTTCAAGGCCTCCTGTCCCCCTTAAACCCAAACCCCTAAACCCTAAGCCCTAAGACCCTAAACCCTAAACCCTCAGACCCGAAGACCCTGAACTCTAAACCCAAAGACCCTAAACCCTAAACCCCTAAACCCGGAAGCCCTAAACCCTAAGACCCTAAACCCTAAAGACAAAACCTTACTAAGCACCCTAGGCTGGTCCAGGCTCAGCAGGAAACCTTTTGACTATTACGTAGGCTTCATGTTAGTGGAAACTCAAGGAATGGAAAAGAGCATGGGAACTACTATTAGGGTTCAGGGTTTAGGGTCTAGGGTTTAAGGTTTAGGGATTTCAGGAAATGAAAATACTATTTCGGGGACGGAAAAGATAATGGGAACTACGTACTATTTAGGGAATGGACCGGAGAAGAAATTGGAAACTACTATTTTGGGAATGGAAAAGAACATGGAAACCACTATTCAGGAAATGGAAAAGACAATCGAAACTACTATTCAGGAAATAGAGAAGAGATTTAGGAAATGGAGAAGAAAATGGAAAGTACTACTTAGGGAACGGAGAAGAGATTGAAACTACTATTTAGGAAATGGAGAAGAAAATGGACACTACTGTTTAGGAAATGGAGAAGAAAATGGGAACTACGATTTAGGAAATGGAGAAGAAAATGGGAACTACGATTTACGGAATGGAGAAGAACATGGAAACTACGATTTTATTGGGGGCTATGTAGGGACTACGAACTATGAGGATCCATTCCTTCATAGAGGCAAGTAGAGGATTGTTAGTATCATGGGAACAAACTACAGTAAAAATACTGCAGATTTCATTGGTCTTGTGGTAACGATTGTAACCAGCATCTGGCGCGCGCAGCACGTCTGCAGGTGCCTCAAAAGTCTGCGCCACACATCCCCAGCGGTCGATAGGTAGAGCTTACCAACAAAATGGCGGCTGAAGTCCCCTTGCAATTGGGTGTCCACTCGTCCAATCAAATCCGCCGCTCGGTTCACAAGTGGCCCTTGCACCCCTGTCTTGCTTGAATCGTAAGAAGGGCCCATGCCGCAAGCTTCATGCAAGGGTGGATTGGCGGTGCCGAGCCGCATTTGGTCTCGCAACTCCATCAACAACAGGCCCAACCAGTCGCCCACAGTGTCTCCGCGCCATGAGGAATGAGGGGCTTTAGGATAATCTACTGTAAATTCTACTGTAAACAATTTTGATAATAGGTAGAGGCAGGGCGGCCTAACTACCCCAAGTGAGGTTCCGGTTTAGGTGGGAAGGCTTGAAGGCTTAGCTTTAGGGTTTAGGGTTTGGGGTTTAGGGTTTAGGCTCAGAATGCTCCAGGGGTAACGGGTTCACAGCAGGGGCCCTGAACCAAACTACCTTGAACTTAGTCATGCGACAGGGGAAGGTGAGATGAATATGGGTAGCAGAATGGCTTTTGGAAATCCAATCCCTCCCCCCACCCCTCAAGCACCAGTATGACCTAGATTGGGCCCCCACCCTAGTAGTGACCACGAGGGAGAGTGGCAATTAGGGTTTCGGGCGCAGGGCCTCGGGTTTAGGCCTTAGGGGTCCCGATAAATATCTAGTATCACGCTATTAGGATGACTAGAGGAGCCAGCTGTCAGGCCAGGTACTGTAGAAACCTACATAACTACCAGTATTATGGTCCTAGATTCCTTGTATAGATATGGTTTGAGGTACCTCAAGACCCTAAACCCTTAACCCTTAACCCTAGACCTTAAACTTGGCAATTATTTAGCCCTGTTCATTCTGGCAAAGGTTGACCCGCCCCCTCACCCCACCCATGGTTGCCCTGTTGCCCTAAGGCCTCGAGGACTGTCATGGGCTTTGTAAAAGAACTTTTGGGGGCTAAGTGTTGGGATCTCGCTACCAATGTCCAAGGGCGTTTTGGCCACTATGTTAGTATAATAAGGATCAGATAGGGGACCGTCATAGGAGTTATTATAGTCGGAATAATGGAAAATACACTGGAAACTACAGGACCCTAAAGTTCAGGGTGTGGAGTACCAATTGAACATAAAGGGGCGCAATCGGATTTGCCAACCTGACGTACGGCTGCAAAGAACAATCAGAACGATCCTAATGACAACCTGAACCCCAAAAGTATGTAAAATAATGGCCTTTATGGCCTTTCTTATAGGTTTAGGACTATTGTTTTACGTACTTTTGGAGTTCAGGAAGTATTGAAACAGCATTACAGCCCATGCCTGGCATCATTAGCCCGGCAAGAAGCCAAACAGTGGTTTCTCAAAACACGCGTACCGGGACAGAGAAATCTAGGAATAGAACGCGGTTGTGAGGGAACTATATATCGCGGTCAGGATTCGGGGATTATGTTGACAAAGCCCCAGATTTTCTTCTCCAGAATGTGGCTGAACCCGAACTTCAAAACGCTAAGCACTAAACCTGTGGAACTTCCACAGTTTCTTAAGAAAGCCACTGGGGACCCGCGCCGCAGAGTAGCGCCAACACGCCCAAGGCTGCAGTCGGAAGCAGAGACCTGACAATCAGGGTTTAGGGGCCAGGGTCTAAGGGTTTTGGGTTTAGGGTTTAAGCTTTAGGGCTTAGAATTTTGGGGTTTCATGTCCATTGAAAATGGTCCCCACAGATAGCTTTCTGGTGTTCCATTACTGTATTGAACTTTATTGGAAGTGCTCAAGATTTCCATAATATGAACTGAGCAGAAAATTGCCCCGTAATCCTCGTTGCTGTCTATCTTAACTGACCACCATAGTGACAACCCCAAACCCTGAAACGCTAGTGCTTCCATAGCCCTAAGCCCTAAACCCTAAATCCTAAAGCTGTTTCCATACTAGCAATTGGGGACTAATGCCCTTAAACCCTCAGCCCTGAAACCCTGAACCCCAATTAAACCATATTAAACCCTGAACCTCAACCCTAAGGTTTAGGGGTTCAGGGGTTTAGGGTTAGGGTTTAGGGTTTAGGCCCTCAACCCTGAACTCTAAACAATGAGGCCCCGACCAATCTGGCGCCTGGCCATTCTCCAGCACTGCGCGGGAGACCATGGCACTGGAGCCTCCCAACTGGACCATTTTCTGCGCATCACCCCTAAGCCCTAGAAAAAGGGTTCAGGGTTTAGGATTAAAGGGCTTAGGACTTCGGATTAAAGAGTCCAGGCTTCGGATTACAGCGTCTAGGGCTTCGGATGAAAGGCTTAAGGGTTTAGAACAGAAGGGCTTAGGAATTAGCATTTCAAGGTTTAGGAGTTAGGCTTTGGGGCAGCTGCACGACTTTCTGTACTTGAGCCTTTACAAGTATGTACAGGTTGCAGGGATTAGGTTTGTAGAGGACTTTCTGTATCTCAAACGTTTACGAGAATGTGCAGGGCATTTGGATTTGCTGTGCAAGAACTGTCTGTAAAACGAACCTGTGGGGTGTGGCAACTGGACGTTTTTGAGGCAACGAACCTTTGAAAGGGTTTAAAGCCTCCATGTTAAGATGTTTTTGAACATGTATACAGGGCTGGCATGAGGTTCTCAAGGCTATCCTAGGGTAATATCCCTATGTACAACTAAGGTAACCTCTGAAAGGCTTGTAACTCTAGTTTCCTTAGACCTGAAATAAACATCACATGTTTAGTGTTTCCTTAGGGTTATACTATAATAGAAATGTAAAAAGAATTCTTAAGGACAGGCTTAGAAGCCGAGAGATTTGTGTTTAAAGGTCCCATCGCCTCCGAGTAAAAGAATCCCATGTAAATCCCGTCGTCTGTGGGGTGCATGTCTGCTTTTGTCA
Organism: Symbiodinium pilosum; assembly: GCA_905231905.1. Classification (NCBI taxonomy): domain Eukaryota; class Dinophyceae; order Suessiales; family Symbiodiniaceae; genus Symbiodinium; species Symbiodinium pilosum. The sequence goes on along the minus strand of CAJNIZ010046834.1, from coordinate 5,782 downwards.
TATCCTGCATCCAGTGGTACGTAACCTGACTCTAGAAATTCTGGAAGCTTCTCAAGCGGTTAAATGTTTAGGGTTTAGGGATCCCCAATTCACTTCATTGATCGAGGAGGAGAATTAAAGATGATCAGCAGAATTCGTGCAATCATCAACACAGAGATTAAAAAAGCACAGCTTGGTTCCAAGCTCTTAAGAAGTGAGACACTGCCTCAAATGGCAAGTTCCCCAAGAACCCCTTGAAGCCTCCCAAACCCTATGTGCCTTACACTGCAGCCTCTTCCCAAATTCATATTGTGACTCAGTCCGTGCCTAGGATGGTCCCGCGAATGGTATGAGGCCTTGGCAGGCACATGAAGCTTCCTCACCCCTGTATGCCAACCTTAAACACCACCCGCAACCTAATATGAAAAAAGTTGTTTACTGTAAGAGACCTTATGTATTGGGGGACAGGTTTTAAATTAGAAGCGGTGGTGCTTCATCTGAGTATGAAGGGGTGACTTTTGATGGCAACGAACAAGGTCTAGCCCGTCTTCGCAGTACCCTAAACCCTCAACCCTACGCCCTAAACCCCAAGCCCTGAACCCTGAACCCTAAACCTTAAACTCTATAAGAATAGCAACCCAGGTAAACCATAGCTTTCTGCAGCAAACGTAATAGTGCCTGAATCGCTACGAACATCACTTTGAAGTCTGTGTGAGGTGGCCTATACAAGAATCATATAAGAAACCTAGGACCACAACATTGGCAATTATCCCTACCTAAACCCCAAAACTATGTAAAAGAAAAGCCCTAAATCCATAATAGCAGCCATGAGGCAATTATTTTACATATTTTTGTGTCCAGATATAGAAAAACCTACATATCCACAGCCTCCGTGTCATGTTCCATTTTCTTGTCCACTTGATTCTCCATTTTGGAAATGTGGTATCCCTCGCCCATGCACATTTGAGCTATAGCCTAAACTCCTAATTTCCCCTTAATGAATCCGAAAATACTCCCTTATATAACTCCCTTCAAGTAGATCAACGGCTATATGTGTGCAATCATGTCGGGGTAGCGTCGGATGAGGTCCGACACTACATCTACCCTGAAGTGATTAAAATACCATCCCCCCAAAGGTGCCCCCCAGGGTTTAAGGAGCTAATGAGGACTATATTTATAAGGCTTAATCAGCCCTAATAGGGCTCTGAATCCGGGGGGGTGGTTCCTCTGGGGCTGTACTAATGTAACCCCTAATACCTAACCGGTTAACATGAAGATAGGCTGACTGAGGAGTCGTCAGGCACGGGTCTAGTTTATTACAATGCCAAGAAAACTAGGGCTGGAGCTTACGCTTCAGCTGAGGGCTTCTAGGACTCACCGCTCTAAATACAAGAGCCTAAATCCTAATTAAATCCTATACTCCAATCCCTAATCCTAGGTCTTCAGGGTTTAGGGTTTAGGGTTAATTTCCTGAACCATACTTGCTGCACCCTGAAGCCTAAACCCCAATCCCTAACCCTCATCATCCCTCATCAGTCTGACACAGCTGGGCTCCCGAACCGCAGGAACTTCCAGAAAGCCTTGAGAGAACTGCTCTTTTCCTCGACCACCGCTGTGGTACCTCAAGTTGACATGGTAGTTTTGAGGAATTAGGGTTTGGGATGGGTCTAGGGTAGTTCCTCACAAGGCTTAGGGTCTAGGGTTTAGGGTTTTGGGTAATTCCTAGAAGGTTTAGGGTTGAGGGCCACGGGTTTAGGATCGAGCCACGAAAATGTAATCTTATTGCCTGTTGGAATGTGACAAATTCAGAGGAAATCTGTTTCTTAATCGAAAGGAATTCCTGTTGGAGACACCCAACAAAACTGACGTTGTAGGGTAGCATCAAGTGATTTGCCAAAAAATGTGCATGACGGAATAAGCTGCGACTTCCAATATTCACCCTCACAGCCCAGCTACATGGGCTAGTGTCTAATTTTTATAACCCTTATAATGCTCCCCTACATAATCCCCTTTAGAACCACCCTTGAAGGAGTTTAGACCGTAAACCCTCAACCCTAAACGCTATATAACCCCTTTCAGGAGTTTAGAAAAGGATTTCTATTCATGGTACCCGAACTGGACACCCAATCATATATCCACATTTACCCCTAAACCCCAATCCCTAAAATCCGGAACCCTAAACCCTAAACCCTAGAACCTAAACCCTAAGCCCTAAAACCCTAAAACCCTAAAACCCTAAACTCTAAACCCTAAACCCTCAAGTCCATCTAAACTTGCGATTACTTAGGGTACCCAAAATTCCTTAATTTCAAAAGTTCAAAACCAAAATGACCCCCCAAACCCTAAGGAATGGTAATAAACCCTCTAAAGGAGCCCGAGTGGAAGCCCAAGCCTTCAGCCTCTGCCCGCCGAGGGAGGCGAGGTGCGGCCTCTGCCAAGAGGGGTTCAGGGCTGAAGGGGGTTGGGTTTAGGGTTTAGGGTTTAGGGGTTTAGGGTTTAGGGTTTTGGGTTTTGGGGTTTTAGGGCTTTAGGGTTTGAGGGTTTTAGGGCTTTGGGTTTTAGGGTTTAGGGTTTTAGGCTTTAGGCTTTAGGCTTAAGGGTTTTAGGGGTTTAGGGTTCAGGATTTTAGGGTTTAGGGTTATATTGGGCTTATATTGGGGGGGTAATATTAGGGTTATATTGGGGTTATATTGGGGGGTAATATTAGGGTTATATAGGGGTTATAACCCTAAACCCTAAAGCCCTAAAACCCTAAACCCCAAACCCTAAACCCTAAACCGCACCATTCCGTCTAAACCCTAATTCCTGAGCCGCAAGCCTCTTCCTGCTTGATGACTGATGATTATCGCTGCCAACATCGAATTCCGGCATGCAAGCCTACCACTAGTAGAACTTAGGGTTTAGGGTTTTCGAGCCCTCAAAATCACCAACGTGTGCCTGATCCAGAATCTGGACAGAGTCTCCATATTACACCGCTCAAAATAACAAGCACCTTAATACGCAGACCCCTAAACAAGCCATGACGTTGGGATACACTCGCATGACTCATGATTCATACTTGTTGTCCCCGGACACCCAAAAAATGCACTCCAATAATCATCAGGAGCCCTATATACATTAACCATAACCCGTACTGAAGACCCTACCTCAAGCACTCTAACCAGTATATAACCTCAGTTCCCATCTCAAGCTCTGTTGTTTTCCATCTGTGCCTCCATTATTGCTGGAAATATATCCTCCACATAAATCCTGTATAACATTCATATCCTGAACCCTAATAAGCCCTAAAGCCTTTATATTCCCATATATCCCTACATATGATATATACATATATATCCTTCTGATATCCCTACCTACCCCCATACCTATAACCTGGATGACTCTACTAAACATGACTTCTGCGGCTTTCGCAAGCGGAGCATGGAGAGCCTTGCCCGTGAACTGCTGCACAACTGTACGCGGTGCGGGCACGAGGAAGCCTCATCACCAAGTCAGAGATAAGGTTTAGGGTTTAGGCTTCAGGGTTTAGGATTTTTTGATTCAGGAATCTAAGGTTGCTTTTGTAAACCTTTCAAAAGGTTATTCAGCGTAAAAAGGTGCTGTAGATCTTCTGGGCTCAGCTGAGGAATTTTGAATGGCAACTTCAATAATCCTTCTGGGTTCAGCTAAGGAATCTGAATGGCAACTTAATCAGCTAGACGTGTCAGTACCAACCCGGTCCTAAATAGTCTTGAACCTAAACCCGAAACCCTAAGTCCTAAACCCTCAACCCTTGAAAGGTGGACCCTGCACCTCCAAACCCCACGTTGCCCAACCAACCAACCGCACCTGGAGCATCACTTGCCCTCCAGCAGAGGGCTGCCGCAAGGCACCCAGCGACAACGCCCCGCAGCTTTCCCATGGCGAACAGCTTGGTAGATTTCTTATCCCAAAGCGTCCAAATACCCAAACATGTTGTTTTAGGCCTTAAATGCTAGAATATGAATGGTTTCTGATGCCTGAAATCTCATTAGTTGGGTACTTGGACCCTTTGGGTATTGTATCACACTGAAATGTCCCTTGCTAGGAAAACCTGCTGCTACCTCGTGCTAGACGCTTGGAGGTGTACACATACAGTGAAAGCTCGTTCTTTCTGAAGTGCTACAGATTAGCTATAGACAGGGCTGAGCAAGTTTAACATGGCTTGGGCTTCAGCCTCTGCTACGCACGGTTGGCAGGCTGGCTTTATGTCGTCCCGTGCGGTTGACGTTTCATACCAATTCTACAAGTGCATGCTTGTTAAGTTTGGCTGATTAGAGCCAAGGAGTCGCAACATGCTTAGCTTGGGAAAGTTCTGGTGCACGCAGGGTTAAGGGTTCACAGGGGTTCTGAGTCTTTCAACGGGGCTGTGCGTAGAGAGCACTTCACAACGAGTACTTGTGAATGAGATCCTTTTGCGACTCACCCAAGCCTGACTCAGAAGTTCTGAGCAGCACTGCGAAATATCAAGCCAGGAATTATAGGGTAGATATTGGGGTCATATAGGGATAATGGAAAAGAAAATGCAAACTACTACAATGGTGTAGGGTGTAGGCCGCATAATGCTACTAACCAGTTACCTGCCTAACGTCGGCTACCTTAGTCGGGATATTCCCCAGTTATAATAAACAGTTACAAAGTCCCTTGGGCCACCAAGTGGCCCAAAATATCTGGAAAGTTCTCAAAATCTGGGTCCTCTTGTCTCAGGGTTTAGGGTTTAGAAGTTTCCCTGAACCAAAAACCCAAGACCCTAAACCTCAGGTTTAGCGCCTCTTGTTTAGCACGAGAAAAATGCCATCAACAAGCAGACCTCACTGCCAGGTCCACCACCTTGAGGGGTCCTGAACTTAGACAATACAGGATTTAGGGTTGAGGGTTTAGGCAGTGGATACTACAAATCCTGCATAACTATTATAAGTACGGTATACCTTGGGAATTCTGCTTCTCGCAAAGAAGGTCACGCAGGATGTTTGCAAAGTACCCTCAGGAGTCTTGAGGAAGCGTCCCTCTGCTGACCAGAACACTGAGGATAAATTGACCCCATAGTAGACATTCGCTACTTCGCTAGTAACCCAGAGTGCCTCAGCGAATAAAGGAAATACCGAAACTGAAACGAGTAGTGTTTTTTTTGGTGGTTAAGCATAGTAAGATAATATTCCTTATGTAAAATACTATACCCAAAAGGAGGATATAATGTTACTCGATATTGGGTATTATAGTATTATTTACGGACGTCAGTCGGTCATCCACGTTGCGCTGGACACGTTGGTCCCTTCAAAAGCTGCACAATGCATATGCCTGTGCCTCTGAACTACTCTACTCGTACTTTACGAAAATCCTCGCAAAATTGCCCAGCTCGCAGAAACCCTGTGTGAAGTCCGCTAACCTCCGGCTAATTAATACAGACCTCGGCATGGGGGCTGCTGACCACGGTCCGTCTTTGGCTTACCACCCTTTGCTCCTTGTGCGGCGGCAGCAACTGGAGTCAAAGAAGTCCAAAGCTCACGTTGTAGTCGAAGCTGTTCAAGAACTTGTGGGTCCACTTGTGGCACAGGCCTCCGCCATGGCTGTGCGGTGTCCTTCGTCATTGGCTCCTCCGCAATACCAACTCTCGCCATACGCATCCCCGACGCAGCTTTAGTCAGTTGCAGAGCCTCTCGCGGTGTAGAAGCAGGATGCTCCAATGCATCCTGCTCCATCACATCATGCGTGTTGGCTGCAGCCTTGGCCTTAGCACGCCGGCGCTGTCGCTTAGCACGTCGCTTAGTCTGTCTCACCTCGCGAA
>CAJNIZ010046833.1:0-16904 GCA_905231905.1 Symbiodinium pilosum | reverse complement strand
GGTTTCCCCAATATAGTAACCTAATTTAAGTTCCTTAACAGCAACCCAGACAATTCTGCAAAAGCGCATGAGCCCACTAGTCCGCATGCATACATGTTCAGCGCTGAGGACATCCAGCAAAGGTAGCTCAGACATTCGATCAAAACAAAAAACATAAAACCAGCACATGGATATTTTTTTACCGGTGCAATCAAATGCATAACGTTCCCCAAAGGCTCCCAAATACCTGCAGACAGAGAGCCAATACGAACCCAAACCATACGACAAGGTAATTCAATATTAATATTCTATAAAAGCGCTACCCTACTCCACATGGCGGCCGCAAAGGGATCATTTTTCGGTAGTCGATACTATATTTTGGTCTATCTTAGGACGCCTCGATCCTGGAAACCAGGAAGAAACACATACAAACCACCATCTAGCCCCCAGCTTCTGTTTGATTTTCTGCTTCTGTTTCCAGTTGATTCTCTTTTTTCTAACCCTTAAAATTTCAATGTCCCCATCTTTTCTGCATATGGAAACCACACTACAAATATGTTTGCTGTTTTGCGTTACTAATGTTTGAGCCTTTTGGGGAGGCTGATGGGCAAGGTGACCACAAGGGATGTCTCCCCAAGTGCACTGCAACAGAGAAGGTTGACGTTGCGCAGCAGGAGGCTGGACGCACGAAAGAACAATTCACAAAGTACATCTAGACCACATGCGGATCGAGCCCCTTAAGCGTCCGCGGTTTGACCAGACGTGTCGCCGTTCTTCAGTATAGATCGCAAGGAACCTCCCCACTGCACCCTGTGCGAAGTGAGTCACATGGCCAAACTGGAAGATGAAGCAAGCACATGAGCGGCTCGAACCACAGGCTTGCTGAAGACGGTAGTTCCGGAGCTCTCAGGCTTCTCGACGCAGATGCTGCTTCGAACCGATGACCTTCAGGGGCCTCTATCACCTTCAATAGGGCTCGCAGGGGCAGACATGATCAAGATCGACATGTCCATGAAGCCTTCAAGATCCTTTCAACTTCAACAACGACAGCAAAACACAGAGGCCTAACTAACCAATACTGCCACCGTGCCATTTCACAGCAAACTCTGATCCCCAACTATCTTATACGCCTACCGCAGAAAGGAACACAGGATTGCATGCCAGGACCCAAAACCCAAAATCCTAACTCTACATAAAAGAACTTGACAGAAATTGGGTGTCCCCTTTTTGGGGTCCCTACAAGAGTTCATGGAAACGAATTACCATATCCCTCTAACCCCTTTCAACCCTAGGTTGAGACTGTTGGACCTTCTTGACGCCCAGCCGTACGAACAGACGCAGCAAGCGGTTCAACTCCTGAAAGATCAGAGCTACTAAGCTGCGTGCTATTGAAAGGGTACTTAATATATAGTCTAGAGGTACCCTACACCCCTAAACCCATCTACTTTCTTTAGGGGTATATGAGCTATCGTCTAAACTCCTGGTATCCCCCTTAATACACTCTATAGTACTCCCCTATACCACCCCTCATATAACCCCCCTTGAAGGAGTTTGGACTATAGCTCACATATAGCATCATATATCTCCCGGAACTTGATACTGGGAGTTTAGACTATATAGCTCATATATATATATATGTATATGTATATATATATATGTGCACGTTTGCCGCTGTAAAGAGGGTTCTGTTGCTAAGTATCTCAGACTTCTTCATCGCGCTGGGCTTGTCCTCCTTGTGAAATGGTGTTTTTGAGTCTTCTAAATTGTCACGGATATTAGCATGATTGGATGATTGACCTCATTCTCATTCATCATGGCGATTGCTCTCGGTACTGCGGCTACTGCAAAGCCTGGAAGTACCTTATGCATTAGGTGGACCCCCCAACGGCGACTACAAAGCACAATGGTGATTATATTAACATCTCTTATACTGCTATTATACTACTGTTACAGAGTGGGGGGTCCACCTAGCCGATACACCCCAAACTCCAAGCCCCAGACCCGAAGCCTAAGCCCCAAACCCTGAACCCGGAGCCCTTGCATCCTAAACCCCTGCACCCTAACTCAAAGCTCTGAACCCCATGACTCAAAATTTAATCCCTAAATCCTCGACCCAAAGCCCTGAAACCCAAATCCGAAAATTTAACCCCTATCTCCTAAACCCCAAGCTCCCAGCCCTGAACCCTGAGCCCCAAATCTTGAATCTAAGGCTGAACCTGAAGTCCCAAAATCTAATCCCCAAACCCTAAACCCCCAACCCTAAGCCCTAAACCCTAAACCCTCTAAACTCTCTAAGCCCTATGGACCCTACAGTCCTCTGCTGTGAAAACTTTGCCACCTGGCGTGGGAGTGAACACCTCCTGCAAGGCTGAAAGCTTTATAGGGTTTAGGGTTTAGGGTTAAGGGTCTAGGGATAAGGGTTTAGGGTTAAGGGTCTAGGGATAAGGGTTTAGGGTTAAGGGTTTAGGGTTCAGGGTTAAGGGTTTAGGGATAAGGGTTTAGGGCTTAGGGTTAAGGGTTTAGGGCCTATGTTTTGGTACTATAGGGGCACCTTTGAAGGGGTCTATAGGAATTATAGGGGGTATATAGAGTAGACATGGAAAAAAGGTGTAGGGTTTGGGAAGCCCCTGAACGGTGGACACGTAAACCCTATCTCGTAAAACCTTAGCATTGAACCCTGATCCCCCAACACCCCTACGCCCCAAACCCTACCCGCCAGAACCCGTTAAGGAACTCAGTTTAAGTCACTATAATTCGGAAAACATATTTTTCTGTATACCATATTATCGTAACGTAATTCCAGTTGCTTAGCAGCAACCCAGCCCTAAACCCTAAACCCTAAACCCTCAGCAGCACCCTAACGTCCTCTCCGTCTTCGGGCATACAATAGCGACCTGAGCTCAAGAGTTGACCCCTGCGCAGCTTGGGCTTTCGGATGGGTTTAGGGGGCTTTGCGGTTTAGGGGGTTTAGGGCTTAGGAAGGTTTTGCGTTGGGGGGTTTAGGGTTTAGAGGGTTAAGGGTTTAGGGGGTGGGGAGGGGAGCAGGGCTTAGGAATTGCATGGCAGGGTGAAAGGGTCAGGGCTTAGGGATGAGGATTTAAGGATTAGGAAGTTAAGCGTTGATTGTTTCCGCAAGGATTCAGATCACATGCTAATTGGCAAAACCAACCCTAGGATTCTCAAGGTTCAAGTTTCATATAGTCATATGCGTCCCTAAATAACCTTAATCTTAAAACCTTAACCTACACCCCTAACCCTAAACCCTAAATCCAGAAAACCCTAAACCCTAAACCTTCTATTTCCCAAATCCCAAGTACCCAACTTCTGGGCAGGACTAACCCCAAAACAAAAATGGGAAGCCAACGGCCCTACAAAGACTACCGTCCCTACACGGTTCAGGGTTTGGGATTTAGTGTTGAGGGTTTAGGGATCAGGATTTAGGATGTCCCTTAAGACAGGCTCAAGTATTCTAATCTTGGGTACTTGGACCCTTAAAGCAAGAAATTGACTTCCAGGACAGCGGTAAATAAACATCTACATTCCAGGAGCTTGTTTAGGGTTCAGTGTCTATTTGTTCAGCGTTTAGCGCGTTTAGGGTTCATCTTTAAGGGTTCTAGGGTTTACAGTCCCCCTTAAGTAGATAGAATATGGGGTATAATGCTGACTTCACATTAAGAATTCCCCCCCACAATTATGAATCCCAGCACCAGCACACAATCATAATTATAATTCCCTCCACAATTATAAAATCATCCAAAAGCGTATTGTTGGGGGAGGCGACGATTTTAATAAGATTTTAACAAAATCTAGACAGGCTTTCCAACGTACATTTCTGGCATTGTTATTCCGGGGATCCCCCGGGACGGAGATAGATCAATCGAAAGGGGGGGGAGGGGGGGGGATTTATTAATGCGAAGTCAACACTATTGGGATCTTTTTGTAATCTACTCAAAGCCATATTCTATCTACTTAAGGGAGCTATAAGCGCGTGCCCTCAATAATCTTCTAGAGGGTTCAGGCTAAGTCTGCTATCCTTCGGCTTGCGTCCCAGGACCATGGAATATGTCCCTAAATATTACGGTATTTAGGACCCAAAGCCTAAGGTTACAAACGTTATACGGCCCTTGAAGAAAAAGTATAAAAAAAAGTATATACATGTATATACACATATATATATATGTATACAAAGAGAGAGAGAGAGAGAGATACATATATATATATATGTATATACACAGAGACACAGAGAGAGAGAGAGAGAGACAGAGATATGTATGTATCTACATTGGAGAGTCAGAAATCAAATACTCTGCGGCTTCTAGGTGATGACCTGCAGTCTTAGTGCTTTTTGGGTGCCACATTTCTGGCACATGACCACTTAAACCTGGGTTGCAGCTAACAAGCTTGAGTTAAGTCTGCATAATATGGGTGTATAGGGCTTAGGGTTTAGCGTTTAGGGTTTAGAGTTTAGGGTTTAACAGGGTTCCTGATTATGGTACCTTAATGTAAGGTCCGGTTCAGGCTGGAATCCCTTGATGTGCTTGCATGGTCTTGTCTAGCCACATGGGGGGTTTCCTCTAATAAAGAGGGTAATATGAGATTATGTGATATAGGGGTTATACGGGGTTTGGGGTTTCCCAAAGTTCGGGCTACCTTTTCTGGGAGATCCCCATGACAAGGATGATCGTCTTTTGGGGTCTATATTGGCGTCCTCCCTATTTGAGGAAACTACCAAATGTCCTAGGTGAATGTATCGCCCAGCATTGCTTTCTAAGCTCTGGCTTGTTCAGGAAGGCATGTAATCCTAACCCGTGAACCGAAATCAAGAAAAGCTTGGCTTCATGACCCTAAACCCTTAACCATAAACCCTTCTCCCCTGCACCCTGACAACCCTGAGCCCCCAGCATTTCAGATTGCAACGGTCTGTCAGCGAGACTCGTAGGTAGCTGTGCCTGCAACCACACCACCGCCTTCTCATCAGATTTCCCCAATTCTGTATCATCCCGACGAGTATCATACGGTTTTTGGGGCTACAAAAGAGGAATCTGTGTTATTTCTGACTCTCAGATTAAGCTGCTGCAAGGGGGTAGGCGCAATCTCATTCTGAGCTTGGCAAGACTTACGAAGCAATCTAATGAACCTTCTAAATCCACCTTCCCAAAAGGTCGCATGTAGCAGTATAGTAAATGCTTGGGCTTGAAAGTTCTGATATAGGAACCCCTGCGAGCCTTAAGTATATACTATATAACTCCATGGGCCCTTTAAGCCTTTGGGCTTCGAAGCCACGAAAACAGCTGGCCACCCCTTCCCCTAAACCCTAAACCCTAATCCCTGGGAGTTCCCATGTTTCGCCGGTCATGTGCTGATCATCCCCCCTCCCCCCCCGAACTTTTTTCTCGACCGGCCCTAAATCCTATACCCTAAACCCTAAACCCCTTGAACCCTTCAGAAGAGCTTGTGGTCTGCAGCTCGCCCAGGTGCTCACAGTTGCAAATACTGTTTAGGGTTTAGGGTTTAGGTTTTGGGGTGTTTCGGGTTTAGCCCGGGACACATTGGGGTTATTTAGGGATAATGGAAAATAACATGGAAACTATTTAGGGTCTAGGGTTTGCAGTTTAAGGTTTTTGCCCTAAGGGTTCGAGCACCTGATAATCATGTACTTACCCCGAACCTGTACTATAATTACTAGTATACCCAAAATCCAAGTACCTAATTATTGGGTACATGGACCCTTAGGGTAGGGTTCAGGCCTACGAACGTTCGACTCAGAACGGCATGTTTCTTGTCTGCCGCCCAAACCCTCGGTCAACCTCTAAAGTCGTGAGCCCAAAAAACACTACACCTGCAATCCGAAAAGCCAAGCCTGGGGTAGCTCAGTGTAGCCAAAAAGCTTGAAAAATCAGGTATCGATCTCAAATTCTCGAACTCCAGCAAAGCGAAACCCTGAAATCCTGCACCCTCATGAACCTGAACCCAATATCAAGGTCCGAGGGGGTAGGGCGGTTAGTTAGGGTTTCATGTAGAAATCAACCGGACCAGATCATCGACCACGAGCTGGAAGCTCGGTTTACTTCCTTATACGCCCTCAACCCTGAGTTAACCTGCGGCCGAAGGTGTCAATGAGGGCCGGATCCACTGTCGTTGCGCTGGTCACCTCCCCACACGGCTTAGGATTTAGGGGTATTTGGAGGGTCAGGCGGACTTAGGAAGTAGGTAAAGAAAGTTAAGAATTGGGGTACCCCGGTGTTAGTATGTGGTCTATAGGGGTTATGAGCATACTTACGGAGCCCCCAGCATGTATTTGTCCGAATGAAAGAGACTCATGCAAGTGGAGCTCCGAAGCAGGATGGGTAGCGGGAAATGAAGGAATGAGCCTGACACCTACATATATCTGTATGCGTATGTCTTTGCTGCACGTGCGTATACATATACGTATATGTGCACACATAGGTTTTGATTGTCTGCGTACGTAAGAGAATTAATAGAATTAAGACAGACCATGATACTCAGAATTGGTTCTACCAACACTAGTACCAGTGCTCCCAGCAACCAGTCGTGGGCAAGGTCACGCTCATCACGATGCTGCGTGAAAAAACCTTCTTACAGATTCCTCTACTTCCTCTCCTAGATTCCGCCTTATAAGTGCTCCCTTAATTAAGGCTACATAAAGACAATAATCGCTCATTAGGCTAACTAAGGAGGGACCTAGGGCGGGCATTAAGGGTGGCGGAGTAAGGAGAACCCAACACCTTCCTAAGGCTCGAGGGTTTACGGTTCTTTGCTCATAGACTTAGACCTTCAGGCTGAGGGATCTGGGATATTTGGCGTTAAATGCTTTGGATCGGAGAGTTCACTTTCATGAAGTGGGGCTTAGAGGCAAGGGCTCACCTGCTGGGAGGTTCACGGGTAGTCGGTTTAGGGTTTAGGGCCTAACCCTAAACCCTAATTCAACCCCACACCCTATCCCCAAATGCTGATGGACCTTCCGCACACCGGACGCAAGGCTCAACCTCAGCATGCGCAAGGGAGGTTCTCACAATGGGGCAACCCTTAACTCCTTTCGAAGGTCATGTACGGGTGGGGGAGGGGGATAGACCCTAAACCCTAAACTTTAAACCCTAAACCCTAGACCTTAAACCCTACACCTGAAACCCTAAACCCTAAACCCTAAACCCTAAAATGGAATTTTAGGCAGAAGGGAAGTGAATCTCTGTAGTCTCCCTATACAGTCTCTGGCAATACTTCCTACATCAACTCCTCCACTCCTCCTCAAAAACTACTGAAAAACTATAAGCCCAGAAGTATTCCGCAGGGTTTAGGGTTGAGGGTTTATAAGCCTCCCAATATGATACCATTACACAGTAGGAGGAATACTCATTGTTAGGCGGTGGGGGGGCATCACTAAAGAGGGGACAGGTTGTGACTAGGCGAGAACGGAACGAGAATTTCTGTACGGTTTACCTTGCCCTCCATACTAACAGTTACTAACATGGAACCCAACATGGGTCCCTCTTTTGACTACTGTCCCGTTGGTGGAGCCTGTGGGGGGGGTTCTATGCTACTTTGGGGAAGGCCCGATATCGAATCCAGGTTCCTTTCAATTTTCGAATTCTGTTCCATTCGATTCTCCTCCGGTATTGACCGTAAATAAATGCTCAAGCTAAGCCCAGACCCTAAATTCCAGCAGCTGTCCTGGGTAATTTGCTTTGCTTCATCGTGCTATATGAGTTGGTCCTGAAGGATGTTAAGATCATTGTTCATCGGGCTGGAATGGCCAGGCTTTAACACAGAGACCCCGTAAACCCAAACCCGGACCAAACCCCCCCCCCCCCCAAAAGGATGGGATCCTAGACCCCACCCTATCTCAAACTTGCATGGCCTCCGCAACAGCCTGACAAAAACGTCCTTTTAACTATGGTCTGTACGGGTAGTTCCCAACACAGGGCCAACCTTGTACATCCAAACATGGTAGGATGCTAATTGCAGGGAGCCCCGGAAACGGATCTCTGATTTTTGATAAATCCGCCTGGGTGCGACTCCGTCGAAAAATTGGGTTACCAATCAGAATAGCAAACCTAGTATTTTGAACTGTGCAAACGACTGACCAGAATCTGAAAAACTGGGCAGAGAGTTCCCCATGTTCGTTTGGCTGGCATATGTATACCTTAGGAGAACCCACGTACAAAGTCTAACAATGCGTGATAATCCAATACGAAGCCTTCATGTACCCACTAGTGCATTTTTACGAGACGCTGAGTGTTGGGGGGGTTGAAACCCAGGTACACCCCAACTCCTAAAACCCTAAACCCTAAACCGCTAAACCCTAAACCGCACCTTTTCTGCATCCTGCCGCGAAAGGCTTGCCATGGCCTGTGAAGGCTCCTGGCGATCACGTCCAGCCCGTTCGTGAGCTCCTACTGGGTTGCTGTCACGGAACCTAAATTAAGCTACCATAATAAAGAACCCCTATTATTTACTATGTACCCATATTATGGTCACTTAAACAACCCTAAAACCCTAAGCCCCATATGCCCAGATTATGGTAACTTAGTTTAAGCTCCTTAACAACAACCCAGTTAAAGGTGCCAGGTTAAAGGTTCCGGTTGCCCAGGCTATAATTGACGACAGCTACAGCTACTGCTGCTGCTGCTACTACTGCTACTACTAATACTACTACTACTACTACTACTATTCCTTGTAGAAGTAGCAGCAGCAGGTGGTTACATTAGAACACATACACCATGCGCCAACAAGATTGGGGCATCTTCTCAGGGATCCATACAGGTTTGGAATTGGAGTGCCTGGGTTCACTTTTACTTGTTTGGCGCGCACTGAGGCCTCACTAGGGCTAAGCCCAAAACCTGCAAGCGCGTCGGGAAGTGGGGGACACCTTCACACCTACACTGAAAAGCCCGCGCTATGCGGTAAGTTGTGCCTACGTGGCCCCTGCACACAAGTAAACGATGAGCCCTGACGCCCGTCCTCTGCACCAGCAAGTGGCACCAAGGTCGCCATCTGCAAGCATCACATCGTAGATGCTGGCGAACACTACGCCTGTGCGGTGCCTGCCGATGCATACCTTTGATGTATGCAGTAGACAATGCAAAATGGAAACCGGATGACACTGATAGTAGCAAGCAACATTTGAGGAAGTTACACAAGATTCATGAAAGAACCCAAGCAATAGGGAGCTCGTTCTTTATCCATGCGTACCCCTGGCATCCCTACGGGCCCCCTTTTTCAGAAGCCTCCATGTATATGTTCAGGGCTTACAGGCTAAACCCTAAACCCATTAACCTTAAACCCATTAACCCTAAACCCATTAACCCTAAACCCTAGGCTATCCCGTCATGCTCGGCCCATATCATCGTAGGCTCGAGACCCGACGGAGGAAGTTCTGGGGCACATTGACTCCCAGCACAGAGCCTCCCTCACAAAAGGAGGGTTGACCTTCAGCTTCTTGGGTTGAAGTGATGGAGTGAATCTGCAAAAATAGGGTTGAGGGTTTAGGTTATATTGGGGCCCTATTGGGGGGTTATATTATTGGGATAATGGAAAAGAACATGGAAACTACTATATTATAATAGGCAAAAAAGGTTTAGGGTTCAAACAATGGCAGCCCCAAAATCTTGGATCTACATCCGCTCCCCCACTTCACCTGGAGCATTGGTAGGTCTACTGTATCTGGAGCCGCCCGTCTCTTCAAAATGCGGGAGACAGCGTCAAGAGTGCATGCAGAGGGCGGAAGTCTTCGGAGACCACCGCGGGGGCAACGCCCCACTGGCACTTCTTCCCTGAGTTTAGGGTTTAGGATTTAGCCGCTGGCACTTTTTCCCTAAGAGCCAAGAGATATTAGCTCCAATAAGGGAGAGCCAAATGAAAACGAAAATGGATAATGACATGGAAACTAAGATTCTATAGGTGTTATATCGTCGGTTTTTCTTCCACTTCAGATTCACGGCGCTATAGGGTTTTCCTCTTTTGTGAAGGCCTGAGTTTTTTGCCTGCGCTGCGTTCACAAGGTTTGGGGATTTGGGCGTATGGGTGTGTAATTGTAAGTGCTCAGGGCCAGGGTTTAGAGTTGAAGCCGTCTGTGGGACAATCTTCAGGCGCTCTTGGTTCCTTGAACCGCGTGGCGTTGATTGCTAGGGGATAAAAAGGCTGGTTTGGACGTCTCGGGCTTGAAGTTTTGGGATTTCCGGAGGTCTAGGAGTATCGATCATCATAACCTTACGCTCCTGGGATCATGCCTAAGCCCTATAAACTCTATGCCTGGTGGGCTTTGTAGGGGCAGGATTTGGGATATCGCTCTGTGGATCCGTGGGCCGTAGAAAGTAGCAAATGACTTGGTCTTCTTGGGTCCTTTCAGGGTTTATGATCTTGGGCTTGGGCTTTAAAGTTCACAGGGACATCATGGCCCAGTAGTGGAGAATCAAATGTAAAAGAGAACGGAGAATGAAATGGAAGCCGGGATTTGCATGGGCTTGTTTAAACGGGAATTGTACTTACCCTGGGCTCTAAAGTCTATAAATATTTCCTGCATTAGGTCCTTGAGTCTATACACAGTACTGTATTACATTGGGCCCTTGACTTAAGCCTAAACATAGTACCCACATTGGGCCCTAAAGTCGATAGCTAGTACCTATTGGGCTGTTTGGATTGCCCAAGAACCAACAAGCTGAACGTCTCAAGCCTTAGCTGAGAAGAGCTGTCCTTGCAAACTCACAAACGAGTATTCGCCATGTAACTCTAGTGACAACGGGACGCAATGTCTAAGTAATTTCAGGGATCTGCCGGGGCGTTTACTGTCATGGGAAAAATGTCATGAGATGCTGTTCTCGCATGAGTGCTCCGACAGCCTGGAACCATTCCCATAGGGCTCTTGGCTCAAGGATTTGGGGCTCGCCTTTCAGGGCTAAGAATTTGGGCGCTAGGAACCTTCTGATCACTCCTAAGCCCTTAGCCCTAGACTGTGTCAACATGGAATTTGATGGGTGCTGCCAAGCCCCCCAGCGATCCTCCCACCAAGCCGACCCTTTCTAAACCGCCTTTTTGTTGAACGTGGTGCTACGTTATGAAAACCTCGCATGCTGATTTAGGCCCTAAACCCGAAGCCCTAAACCCTTAGCCCTATGTAAGCCCTGAGCCCAAAACCCTAAACTACCCTAAACCCCGATCCCTGTGGGCTTTGTAGCTCAGCCATTGGTGGCTCAGTCACTCCAACCTTGCAACCCCATGAACTCACTCTCTATCCATCTCCATCTCTCTCCCTCTCCCCTCGCTCTCTCTTTCTCTCTTTCTCTCTCTTTATCTCTTTCTCTCTCTCTTTCTCTCTCTCTCTCTCTCTCTCTCTCTCTCTCTCTGTCTTTCTCTACAGGCTATAGGGAGGACTACTCCTCCCTAGGGCTAATCCCCCAGCCCAAGTCTGCGCGCGCACACTCCGTGGTCGCCACGCGGGAGGACCAACATACTGCAAGTACTCAGGACACCACGACCAAAAATACAAATCAATACAAATATCTACACCGCAAACCCTGCAACACAGTGCCCCTCGTACCGGCTTCTGTCCTACTCTACCGGGTTGTGACACTGCAGCACTCCTCCCACACCATGCCTCAGTTGGCTGCCGGTCAGCTAATACCCTACCTGTAATCGACTACATCCAGAGTTGTGCTTGGCTGCGGAGAAGAATCGCTGCCTCTCTCTCTCTCTCTTTCTCTCTCCGTGTCTGTAACTCTCTCACGCACTCGCTCACTCTGTCTGTACTCTGTCTGTGTGTATACGTATGTAACCAAGTAAACGAATAATTCCATAAATAAATGAATGAATATATACCTGAACATGTAAGTAAAAAGATATATGGATATGTGCAGTCAGACCTACAACCCTCAAAGGCCGATTGGCTTCAGCCCTAAACCCGAAAGCGTTCAACGTGGACTTCAAAATACCTCGCGCCCTTCTCCCTAAACTCTACATAAACCCCAAACCTGTATGGTAGTTTCCCAAAATAAGGGTACCCCAATATAGACCCCAGTGTACTATAGTCCTTGTTATTGGGACCCCCAAATAGGTACCCCCAATTTTGGGAATCCCCCATATAAAGCCCATCAAACGTTCCAGAATAATGGGTGAAGAGCCAGTGGAGAAATTCATCCCTGGACCTGGTCTGAGTAGTTCAAACAGCACGCCAGGTGCGACAGGCGAGGCTACGAAGCTATCGGCCAAGGCGGAGATCACATGGGTTTAGGGTTTAGTATATTTATAGGGGCTATATATAGGGATAATGGAAAAGAAAATGGAAACTACTATAGTATAATAGGGGATATAGGGGCTATATTTAGGGATAATGGAAAAGAACATGGAAACTACTAGAGTATAATAGGGTATATATATATAGGGGCTATATTTAGGGCTTATTATAGGGTATATGACCCATTATTCTCCCTTTCAAGGCGCAGGTGAAATGTAAGGATAAATACGGACATAAAGTTATGTAGTGATATGAAGCTTGGTAGTTAGCTTTTAAGGTCTAGAGTGTAGGCATGAAGGTGCGGGGATTATGGTTCAGGGTCCAGGTTTTGGGGTTGAGGGATTGGGGTGTGGTCTTTTCTTGCTTGTTTGGGCGGCACCTCTTTTGACCGCTCGCGCCGGGTGCAGGGTTTCGGGTCCATCTTAATTAATCTCCTCCCCCATCTAATACGGCTATGTTTCAGGAGTAAGCAGGACCATCCATAATTAGTGGGTATGTTCAAAGGGAATATGTAACTGTTACGTAGTTTGACTTAGGCTAAATCTCAACGCAAACTCTAATCCCCAAGCCCCCTAAGTCCTAAACCCCAGCTTCAAGATTGGGGTCTGGAACGTAGCAGTGTAGAGCGCAGGGTCCGAGGTTTAGGGTGTAGGTCTGGGTCTTCGGGCTTAGGGTTCAGGATTGTGATGGCGACCATAAACTCTAAACCCTAAATCCTAAACCCTAAACCCTACAAAAAGTAGGATTTGGACAAGCATTGGGGCTTCAGGCCCAGGGATGTACAGGGAAAATCACCTAAACCGTAAACCCTAAACCTAGCGGCTTTGAAGAACATAGAGCTTAGGGTTTGCTACGTGGCACTTAGGGCCCCTACGAAGGGTTATTCCTTAGGTACCTATAATAGGAATATAAGGGAATTTGAAAGGGTTAAGGGTCTAAGGTCCAAGCTAAGTCCCAAGAACTTTAGGGATTAAGGATTTGGGATTATGGTAGTTTCCTTAAAGAACAGGAACCCGATGTAGACCTCTAAATGCTATATAATGCTTATAAAAGGACCCCCAAAAGGATACCCCAAAATTTTGGGAAACACCCACATCATGCCTAGCAAAAGTTCATCTGCCGGACAGTGAGAAATTGAGAGCAAGAAGGTTCTTCTAAGAAGCGGCTTTTGGTAACCTCAACCCCCCCAAAATCAGGACCCTATAGCCTATAGCCATCATGTGATAGCCATAGGGTCCTTTTTAATTTTTGGGAATGGGGTGACCAAAATCGTTGTATTATTATCTTTAAATGTTTCCTGCAGATTTCCCAGGGACACCTCTACAGTATAGTCCCTGCGAGATAATCCCCATGCATCCTTGTAGTCCCTACCATACATATACCCCCCCCCCCCCTAAAGGGAACTAATAAAACTCCTCATTTCCAACAAGATCCATATGAGCTACTGTCAATATTTGCCTTACCAAGGGACCATTTAGCCATTGAGGGTGGACATAGGGGTCCCTCTTGTAGTCTAGTATAATCCCTAAGAATTGGCAAAGTATGATCCGTAAGAAGGAGTCCATGTCCATGAATTATATGGCGAAATTTGACAAAACGCTAGACTCCTAAACCCTAAGCCCTAAACCCATACTTGGGTGAGCGAGTGGAGAGCCATGCTGGGAAACACAAGTGGTCAAGGGTGCGTAGGGTTTAAGGTTTGGGGTAAAGGGTCTTAGGATGTGCATCTTAGACTTGAGGATGTTCCTTCTACGTATTTATGGACGTGGGGGGTGCCCCAATAACCTTAAGGAAGAGGAGCTGGTGTCAACTTCACATCCCCAAGAAATTGGCCCCGAAGTCCATGTTGCTTTGGGGTGGCTGAGACACAAGGCATTTGATTCCTGAACCCAAACCCTGAGCACCATAAGTCCTGATTGACCCTAGTCTCCACAACGGGGCGGAAGCTTCGGCACTGCCACTTTAAAAGCAGCTGTTAGTAAAACTTCTGGCAAAGCGGCATAGGGAGCTAAGGAAAAATGTGCACCACAGACTGCAACAATGAGTAGTCAAAGGCTACACACAAAACCCGCTGAAAAAAATAACCCATCGACCCTGAAAGTCTTAACATGACCCTAAACCCTGAACACTAAAACCATGAAACTAAACCTTGGCTCCACTGCCCGCTTTGGGACTTCTAACAGCCAGGAGACCTATCGAACCTCCACTTTGGTAAATTGGGGTTTAGGATTTAAGGTTTAAGGTCAGGGGTTTAGGGTTTAGGGGCTTTAAGCTTCAGGGATTTAAGGTTCAGAGTTGAGGGTTTTAGGGTTTTACGATTTAAGGCTTAGAGTTTAGGGTTTTAGGGTTTAGGGTTTAGCACTAGTGCAACCCATTTTGGATAGAGGTAGAATAGTAGAGAATCAAAGAACCTGGAAAATTAAATAGAAACTGGAATGACCTTGGGATTTGGGAAATGAGGCGGGAACTGGGATGATATAGGCATGTAGGAACTATGTCTTGGGGCTAGGTAGGCTTTCCACGAAATATTGGCGCGATTCAGAATAGAAATCATAACTCTAGGGAGGATATACACTATAACCGATCATAGCTTCAGTGCCTTCGACTGAACTGTAACCCTCAGGAGATCAACCCTAAACACTACGCCCTAAGGCCCTAAGGAGGGCTTTTAGATTTAGGTTCATAGTTTGGGATGATGGGGTTCAGGAACTTGTGGCAGATTTGAGGGATCGGGGATTTGTGGTTTACACTTCAAGGATTCGGGCTTAGCATCTAGGACCTTCATGTCGAGTACCATCAAAGCCGAGGTGTGCTGGAATTCTATTTTCTCTTGGACACACGAACTTCAACAGCCCTGCATGCAAAGATGTACTGGACACCCAAATCCTGAGGTGCACCTAGCCCAAAAGCCTATGCAATGCACCGGCCTAAACAGCTACCGACATCATTTTGAGGTCTGCCTATAACATAACTGTACAAGAAATCTAGGACGATAATATTGGTAAGTGCCTCTATAAAAACCAGATGATCCTAGTTGCCACTTCATTTTCCAGTAGGAGCTACCTTTTTCCCCTAAACCCTAGACCTAAACAAACCCTAGACCCTAGACTCTAGACCCTACATCCTGGGTTTAAGGCTTCGGGAGTTGCTAAGTCCCTATCATCCTAGGAAGAAGGGACACTTTTTTAAAAATCATATAAGGGGACCAAACGTAGAACCAAGTTTTAAGTTTTAAGTTTTTTAAAGTCAAGGCCGACGGTTTAGAGCCTTCAAAAAAGCGGGTCAGGATTTAGGGTTTAGGGATCTGAAAGCAAGTTAATTTGGGATTTAATCGGCTTGCCAATCACCATTTGGGATGAGGTCAGGTAAGGTCGTTACAATTTCACACTGTTGTCCCCAGACACCTTCAGGTCCTTTTGGTATCCCAGGCAGATCTTTAAAAGCGATTTGGCGCCTGCTCTGTAGCTAGGCTTGCCAAAGTCACAAGGTTCCAAGGGATCTCCGTCGCAAAAGACTGAAGAAAGTCATGAAGGGTTCAGGGCAATGCGTTCTGCTGCAAAAAGAAGGACGCTAAAGCATACGGCATGGGCTTCACGGTTTCGGTCAAGATGAACGCCATCTGAGGTTTCTGCCGTACATGTAGTCTTCTAGCCGGGGCCGTAAAACGCGCTGAAAAAAGACAGGGTGTAGTTATGCCAGCTAAGGGCCTAGAGGATATGTCAGACTTTCAGGAAAGTGTGGAGAAACCCTCACATGCTAGTTTCACAAAATAATGGGACACCAATATAGACCCAAATATACTATAATTCTTATTATGGGGACCCCCAAAGCGGTACCCCTAATTTAGGAAACCCTCACATCTTGGTTTATCGATCTTCTGTGCTCACCCCGAGCCCATTCACTTGCTACCCCCGCTTAGGGTTTAGGGGGTTTAAACCACAAAGCTCTAGACTCCAAACCCCCCAAAACCCCTGAATCCTCTGAAGGCCAATCCCTGTGACCTCATGTGAAAGGACCTCTGCATGTATGGTAGCGTTTCACTTTATGGTCCCCCCAATCTGGACACGACACATATTCACCCACCAAGGAAGCCTACACATGCTCACCCAACATCGAAAACAAACACCTCGCCTCGCAAACCGGGAACCATGACCCCTCCCTTTATGATATATCTGGATAGAGATTATATATATGCATGTGCTCATGTTCTTTTCCGTTTGCTTCTTTATTATCATCGGGGGCTACATAGCCCTAAGCCCCACGCCCTAAAACCTACAACCCTACACACTAAACCCGAAAGCCTAAACCGTAAACCCTAAACCCTAAGACCTAAACCCTAAGACTTACACCCTAAACCCAAAGACCTAAACCCTTAACCGTAAACTCCTAAACCCTATGACCTAACCCTTAACCCTAAACTCCAAAACCCTGTGTAACCCTAAACTCCAAAACCCTGTAGAAGCTGCGGGGATCCCTCAGACGCTTGCGATGGAGGACGCGACGAGCCCTCAAGTCTCCCTCGGGCTTTCGTTGCTTAGCAAACCTGAGATCAGTCGGGGACAGCCCCAAGGTTACGGGATTGGGGTTTAAGGGTTAAGGGTTTAGGGATTGGGGTTTAAGGGATTAGGGTTTTTCGGATTGGGGTTTAAGGTTTAGGAATTAGGGTTCAGGGATTGGG
>CAJNIZ010046832.1:23490-38671 GCA_905231905.1 Symbiodinium pilosum | reverse complement strand
GTTTTGAGGGCTTAGGGTTTAGAGGGTTTAGGGTTTAGGGTTTTGAGGATTTAGGGTTTAGGGTTTTGAGGGTTTAGGGCTTAGGGTTCAGGGTTTTAGGGTTCAGGGTTTAGGATTTCAGGTTTAGGGTTTCAGGTTTAGGGTTTCAGGTTTAGGGTTTAGGGTCACAACGTCATGGGTGGGAGCGAAGCTGCAAGAAGTTTCGGAGGTCTAAGTTCTGGTCGTTTTGGGACTTCAGGGGTTTTGCACTAGGGGATCTTAGACTTCCGGGCTCAGTAGAGGATCCGCGGTACAAGCTTGTTATTTTGGCGTCTCCCCATGCTCTTATGTGCATAGCTCTCCAAATGTTGAGCGCCTTCTTTCATGCCGGGCGGAATGTAAATAACGACATGAAAAAGTAGACTCCTACAAGCAAAGCCCTAAACCCTAGAAAAGCACAGGCCTGATGCAGAGGCTAATGTACCTCAAGGGACCCCTGGCATGCATGCAGGCTATAGGACGAGATTGGTGTCCGCCTCGGGGTGATTCTGACCAAGTACCAGATAATGGCATGTGTCTAGGAACCATTGATTCATGGAACGCAAAGGATAGGAACGGATGTGCGAAACTATCCAGCTTGGCAACCCTTAATGGCAAAACCCTCAACCGGACAAAGGCGACCCCCACCACTCTACATCGATTCCACCTGAGGACCTTCAGAGCCCTCTCGTGATCCGAACCAGAAGCCCCAACAGCCTAAATTCCGAGAGGCTTGTATGGGGTTTCCATCATATGGGGGATACGGAGTCTGACATCTTATTTTCTCAGCCTTCTTATTGGGACTCCTCAACAGAACCTTCAATTGTTGAAGACACCCCATATCATGACCCCCACAGCCACTGATCTTTTGGCCGCTGTTTTTTGCTAGCTGCCGCATGTCTTTGGCGTTGCAGCGATCACAAAGCTTTGGCCAAACCTCCTGACAAGGCAGGAGGTCGGGGATCAGTTTGTGTTTCTTGTTCTTGCTTCAATGAGCAAGAAGTCATAATATGTTTACTATACCATACAGCAAGAATGAATATCAAATGGGAAATAGTAGCAAGAGCGGGACTGCCGCTGGAGAGCTGCGACCGTTGAAATGGCTGTCTGGATCTCACTTTCCCACAGCAATCCTTTCTTGGAGAACAGAAGCATCTGAAGACACACATTAGAGTTAGAGTGCAAAGCAGCAAAAAAGCAGCGTCTACCATAAACGCACAATGCTAACAGTAGCTGATAGCGCTCGCATCTAGTAAACGAAGGGAAAGCTGAGGTTGCTGTCTAAACCCTGAAGGGTTCTATCACAATCCCCAGTCACAGATTCTACCTCACGCCGAAACACTCCCTATAATTCCTTGATTTTCTCGAAGGACCTTTAGATCAATCCTAGTCTAAACTCCTAGCATCCCCCTTAGTAACCCTCATAAGACTCCTCCCCTGTATAACCCGCCTTTACGGAGCTTAGACCATAGCTCATATCCGTCCAAGGGCCAAACTCAGAACGTGAATCCGTAAATCTGAGTCATGAAGCTGACGCCGACGCCGACGACAATAGCCCTGATTCCTGAGACCCCAAAACTCTTAACCATAAAAACCCTAAACCCCAAAAAATACCGAAACCCTAAACTCTAAACCCTAAAAAAACCATAAAATCCTAAACCCTAAACACCGCAAACCCTAAACTCCAAACACGACCTTGGGCCCTACACCCCACATCTCATACCCCAACACTACAATTCCAACCTTTAGGCACCAACAAACCCAAAACAAGCTTCAATATCTCAAAGCCCAAATGTAGACCCCTGATTTAAACAATCCTTTAGTAGGGATCACAACAGGGATCCTGAGCTTGAGGCCCTTAAAAGAGTTGGGGTTTTTAAGTGCTGTAGTCCCTAAATTGAGGTTTCCCAAAATTTTGGATACATTTTTGGAGTTCCCTGTACTGAGGATTATAACATTTTGGGTTCCATATTATTTCTATTCCCCAATCTCCCATGCAGCACCCTATACCATAAAACCTGGCACAATGTAGGTCCTGCTGCGCCCGCAAGTCCAGAAACTGCACCCATGGCACCAGCGACACCCCCAGTACCGGACCTGAGCTCTTTGCGGCTTAGGGTTTGAGGGTTTGAGGTCTGGGGGTTTTAGGGTTTAGGGCTTGGGGGTTTTGAGGCTTTTATGGCTTCAGGTTTGGGGTCTTGGGGTTCAGGGGTGATGGATCTAGATGCATTAGGGTTTAAGCTTCCAGGTAGTCAAGTCTACATGGCTTAGACTCAAGAGTCGGGGCGTGAGGGACTACAGCAGAGCGTCGCGGGAATTTTTGACAAGGGTGAAGGCTGGCGGAACCGGAGGTTCGTCTCAGGAGATTTGAAGGCATGAAGATGGGGGTTCCAAAGAGTAGGGCTCCATTTTTGGTGATTCTTATGCAGGGATTGGGGCCACATGAGCCATCGTTTGGAAGCCTTCTATACCCCTTAATAACCCCTATAATACCATTATTGCGTTTCATATATACGTATATATCCACCTTCAACCCTAAAGGTCCCCTAAACCCTAAACCCGTAAACCTAGGCCCTGTGATTCCTGAGCACAAAACCCTGGATTCCGAAATTGTGCGGCAGAGCTTCTCAGAGCTCCCATCATCAGGGCCTGGGAGTGGAGGAGACCCGAAGAAGTCGTGGACCTTGCATTGACTGGGGTTGAGGGTTTAGGGTTTAGGGATTTAGGGTTTAGGGTTGAGCGTTTAGGGTTTATTCAGGGTTAGGGTTTAGGGTTTAGGGTTTAGGGATTATTCAGGGTTAGGGTTATATGCAGGGACTAATGGAACATCATGGAAACTACTACTACTACTACTACTACTACTACTACTACTATATGGTATATTGGGGATTAGCTAGCAAATTGGGATACTATACTTACTGGGGCTTAGTAGGCAATATGGAAATCTACTATATGGGGGTTATATAAGGATTATATTCCCTTAGCCCCTACTAACCACCAGTAAGATTTAGGGCCGGGGTGAGAGTGCTTTAGCACCTTTGGGTTTGAGCTTTAAGGTTAGGGTGGGTGCGGGCATGACATTGGTGCACACGAACATGGAACCCCAAACCAAGGCAAGGCCAAAGAAGACAGCTGTTTTGTAAAACAAGGAATAAACAGGCTTCCATGATGGTTTGGGGAAAGTACCAGGTTTGGCCATGGACTAAAGTTTGGAGAGTGAAGCTTCAGGTAGGTTGGTTCTTGAAAGAGCTTCCCTTCCACCCTCCCCTGAAACATCAAATTGCTGCTGAATTCTTTTTTTACCAAGAACCCAAACAAGACATATGGCTTCAATCTTGAGACGACAAGAAGGTTGGTCTTAAATGCAGGGCCTTACAATCTTACTGGTTCGTCATGGATATAATCCCGATATAATACTGTATAATGTATTCCCATATTCCCTACTAGGAACCAGTAAGCAATAGGGGACAGAAACAAAGGCCCCGCTGAAAGATATTGCACGAGAGAATAAACACAATAAAACATCCTATCTCTATGTTCCAAATTTGGGTGGTTCACGAAAAAGGAGCGCCGGGGAAGTATGGGGGCTCCCTAGTGAGGATTCTATAGGGGATGGGTATTTGACGTATTTTTTCTTGGGCCCTTACTGTATGTCCTAAACCAACGAAGCCGCGCTCTGGGCAGAATCCCTAAACCCCAAAAACCTAAACGCCTAAAACCTGAAACCCCAAACCCAAAACCCTAAAAAAACCAAACCCTAGAACCCAAAATCCCCCACCTGGATCCCAGGAGTGACTGTCCCTAAGAATCCTGTAGGAGCCCTTAGCATACCCACCATTCTCTGTTTGAGGGACTGTTTGCGCATAGAGGTACTGTAAGTATCCCAAGTCCAAAGTACTGTAAACCTTTCAACCCCATAAACCACATAAACGCAGTATGCCTGAAATCCCTTTCTTCTTCTTCTCCTTCTCTGCTTCTTCTTCCTCTTGTCCCCAAGGCTACATGGGACCCTAGTTGACTAGGGTCCCTACAGGACCAGCCAACAAGACAACACGAACAAATGCAAAACCTGAACAGACCCAAGAGCAACTAGGGCCCCACCGATGCACAGCCTCGAGCCCGCGTTCATCCTTCTCCTCTCTCTCTTTCTCTCTGACACACATGTTGTCATCCCACTACCCCTACGACAAAAAAGCGCACCTCGCGACCTGCCGGACCCCCAGGCTCGGAGTAAGGATCTACCAGGGCCACAATCAGTTTCGGGTTTGGGTTGAGGGTTATTTTGTTCTAGATTATCCATGATGGATTAAGTTCTCAATGCAATTCAGTCTAAGACACTACAGAAGTTTACGTATGTGGTTGTAATTTGATTCTCCCTACCTAGCTTATCAAATTATAAGAGAAGGGCTGTCGAAATTGGGTCGGCTGTTTCGGAACCCACAGGAAAGGTCTTACAAATCCTTCATCAATGCAGGCCTCGTTGGGATCCCAGTGTCATGCGGGGATTGTACGGAGAAATTGGGGGGAACACTCTGCACCCAAAAGCCCTAAACTTTAAACCGTTATGATGAAGCGATCATCTTAAGAAAGCTCAGGCAAGGATTTGATCCTGCGATTTGGGGTTAAGGCTGCGGCTGGGGAATTGGCTTTCAGGATGGGGCTTATGGGTTTGGGGTTCAGGGTTCAGGGATTAGGGTTCAGGGCTAATGTTTAGGGCGTATAAGGCTTAGGGCCTTAGGTTTAGGGTTCTTGTGGGCCCAGTGGAATTTCCTTAGCCCTTGCCACTGTGCTTCTAGATTCCTAAATCTCAGGCGTGGCAGCTACAATAAGTGGAAGGGTCTGTCAGAGGCTGTCGGCCGCAGGCTTCAATCGACCGCTCTAAGCCTTGGCTTGCTTAGAAATATGCAGCCAAGCTTTCCATGGGCTATAGAGTATTTGAGTTTAGACCTCTAGACCTGGCGGCTAAAAGACACTGAGGATTCTTCCCCCATTCCGAGCTTCCATCTGGAAGTCCTTTTGGGATGGGGTCCCCTAAGAAACCCAACCCATTGCCTTAGTATAATATGGTATATTCTAATATTTTCTGATATATTATAGTATGTTGTGGTATATTAGGGTATAATATGGTATATTATAGCTTTGGACCTGCATCCTGAACCTTAATCCCCATCACCCCTAAGACCTAATCAGTGATAAAGCCTGCCTTGGGAATGTATGTAAGACCACACGGATAAGGGTTTAGGGTTTAGGGTTTAGGGGTTTAGGGTTTAGGGTTTAGGGTCAAGGGCATGGGTCTCTCACTCATGTAAGCCATGATTCACTCATGTAAGCCATAATCTACACTCCTAGCATCCCGCTTAGAAACCCCTATAGACCTCCCCTATATAATCCCCTAGATAACCCCTCCTTAAGGAGTTTAGACTTTGGCTCATATGGCTTTATGCTGCTTCTCAAGTATAAAGCAAAAGGGCCCGCAGAAGCAATGGCCTCATTCCTCTGCGGCTTTTTGGACACCAAGCCCTGAAAGCCAACCCTCCCACAAAAAGATGCTCAAACCACCATCCAGAACCTGAAGAGTTTAGGGCTTGGAGGTTTAGGGATTTGGGGTTTAGGGTCTAGCGGTTTAGGAGTTTAGGGGTTAGGGTTTAAGCCCCCAAACCCCTAAACCCTGTATGCCTGCCAGGTTTAGGATGGAGTTGGGACCAGCAGCCACGCGCTCTTTCCTTGCTAGCCGGTGGTTTGTCTCAAGAGGGTAGGTTTGGGGTCTAGGGTTTCGGGAGCCCTAGAGTTTAGGGTGTAGGGTTGGGAGATTGCCATGGGATTCTGGGGGTCTTTATCACAGGTTGTCATGTGGCTTGCAAAGCTTTGGGCATTTCATCTCAAGGTTTAGGCACAAGGTTGATGGGACTTACAAGGCTTAGTGGACTCATTGTAAAGGGATCTAAGCTTTCCAGGGTTGGGGGTTTAGGAGCTGTTTTCAATAATGGGCTTCTGTGACCATCCTGTAGGGCGTATGTATGGATGCTATAGAGGCGCTGCAGAGGTCTGGGTTCATTCCTGGTGCCCAGAAATGAGGTCCTCATCGAACTAAGCTGGACCATTGGCCAGACCTTTGCCATTTCCCTGGTCGGGGAATCAAAGCATATACAATAATATAATAGGCCATAACCTACTATAACAAACTATAAAATATTAGGTTCATTGTATCAGAAGCTAAAGGAAGAGATGGCCTCTCTTTGCATGTCATGACCTATACTTGAGCTAAGAACATCTGAAAACTCTTACTCAAAGCCCAAGCTACTGATCTTGCAATGAGTATGGTGCCAGCATTTTCGCACAAGGAGAGTCCCCTTTCTAGCTTTCAAACCTAAGATCCCTCTTTCACCGACCCTGCAAAAATGACGCATGAAACTTGAGAAACTACCAACTAAGGAGGATCCTTGTTAAAGGGGAGCTGGCAGTCCAAAGAGAAACCCTTTCAGCCACTGGCCGTTACCGGTATGACGACGATTTGAACTTTCCGGAAATGATGTTCATGGCAGACCCTTTGTAGGGACTACAACATTTGAGGATTTTTTGGGCGAATATCCGCGAGACCCTCAATTATGTTGAAGAAACGTAGAGAAGATCCCACTAAGTGAGGTAGAAGAGGGCTTTCCAATTTCTGCAAGCAATCACGTCCCCTAAGAAACCCCACCCCCTAGTAATCATACACACTCCCCCCATAAATTACCACGATCTTTTTCTTGTCGACGGTGTTGTATTAGGGGAGGGAACCACCCATGCTTGCATCAAAGTCACCAAGGCACCTTTCACAAAACCGCACTACTCAAGGTATAGGGAGTTCTATAGGGGTTATATAGGGATAACGGAAAAGAAAAATGGAAACTACTATATTATAGTAGGGTTATATGGGGGTTGTATAGGGATGAATAATGGAAAAGAAAATGGAAACTACCATACTGGCGTTATATAGTGTTTAGGGCTTTGAGTTAGAGCTGGCAAGGGCACAGAAAAGAGATATTCCCACGACGATGACAAATATTCCACATTGGGAACGTTTTAGGGGGGATTTAATCTGAGGGGGAGGCGATTACTCAAGGTTACAGCTGTCAAGGGTGCAGAAGGAAAAAGGGGTGCCAAACTGAACCATGCTTGAAGCCTATCTTGCTACAGCAATAACATCGGGACCTAAATCATCACCAACATCATGTTGAGGTCCATTTGAGGTACCATATACTATCATTATACAAGGAACATGGAACCATAATATTTGTACTTAGGCAGTTAGGCCCCTATATTAACTGACTTCCAGTTGCCCACAACAAACTGATGGTTGTTGACCCTAAACCCTAAACCCTAAACCCTGTTGTTTTTCGACCCCCTATAAGCCTGTAGCCTTGACATATGAGCTGTAGTCTAAACTCCTTAAAAGGGGTTATATACGGGATTATATAGGGGACTACTACAGGGCTTATTAAGGGGTATACTAGGAGTTTAGATTATAGGTCATATCTGCATTTGGGATTATGGCTTCTGTTTCAGAACACTCTGCGCAGTTCACTGATCGCGGACTCCGTGGCAAGTTAAGAGGTGCTTCTGGAGCTGGAAAGGCGTTTCTTGACAAGTTTTATGCTACCCCAAACTAATGAAAATCCAACCAAAATCTAATCAAACCCACCTGATATTATGGGGGCCGGGGAGGGGGTTGTTTCTAGGGGAGGGTATTAATCGTGTTCTGATCCTTGAGCTGCCAGCACGAAGCCTTGGGCTGCGGGGTAGTTGCAGCCCCCTTCATTAGATACTCTCCTGCATCTCGTTCTACTACAGTATTTACTGGGTGTTCGAACATGGTGGAAGATATTCGTGAAATTGCTAATCCTCTTTCAGAACCCCTAAATGCAATAGACACGGCGCCGGCTCCTGTGGCCTGTTCCTAAACACGTGCCCCTACATGCTGATAGTGAACTTTAGGGGTCAGGGTTTAGGGTTTAGGTAACCCCCAGCTACTCTGAATGTGCGAAACAGAGAGAACCAAAAGCAGGCTGGAAGGGCAATAGCAATGCGCCCGCTCCTAAAGTACTAAAGGACGCAGGTTCATAGAACATACACCAAGAGCCTCTTGTTCTCTGTGGAAGAGCACTCACCGAGTTGCTGTGCAGGAACTGAATTCAAATTGCTATATTCGGGAAACCCTATTATCTACTATATAAACATAAGAAAAATATGTGTATATATATATATATCCATTATGGTAATTTTATTTAAATTCCTTAACAGCAACCCGGGTTCTTTTCAAAAAGAAACGGACAACATCTCCTCCACATACTTGTCAGCAGTCACAAGCTGCCTGAAGATGTTTAAGTCTGGTAGGTGTATAGACTCAAGCTCCTCTGGAAGAACTTCCAACCCTATATAAGAACCTGAAAATCCCAAGATCTTCCTTTCGAAGAGAGGCCTCCCTGTAGTCAACTTTTTGTTAGAGCCCCTCTATGGCCCTGGCTCACCCGGTTGGGCAGCAAGGAACCTTGCCACGAGCCCCTTGGTGCCCGAAAGCCTTAAACGTCAGCCCCGCATTGAAGCTGTGAACTCCCTAACCCCTGAAGCACTGAACATGCATTCTGAGCCCTAATCCTCATGCACAACTTTGAAAGACTCTATCCCAACCTCCGTAACTTTCAATTCTCGCATCCGTAACCTACCTCGTTATGCATGCAAATCTCTGCTGACAAAAAAAAGAATTGGGTGTTAGGCAGTGTTAGGTTAGGACTTCTGGAGGATTTGGACCCAAATGCCAAGCACTAAGCCTGGAAGAACGAAATCCTTGTATCGGCGGCCCTCAATTCGGGTGCATACCCCCCCCAAATCATGAAAACCTACGATCTCATCCTTGTATCCTCAAGCCCCGAACCCTGCACCCGTGTATTGCCGGGTAGAGCTTGGTATTCTCGTGACGTGGAGACAGCACAGAGGCCAACTGTAAGACAAGCACATGCTTATGCGGGTGCCTCGTATTCCAAACGTTTCAACTGCTAAGCGATCATGGGCAGTCCCACGTATGCTGCGATCGGTGACGACCCAGCAGTTCTGAAACTCCTGGCAAGCAAGGCAGCGCCGTGGTGCGTCACTGAGTAGGGTAGGCAGACATGGCCGTGATCACCGAGGGAAAAGCGAGCATCCACTGTGGATTGTAGAGCCGCTGCCCTCGCAGGGAATGCCTGCCGCAGGAGAAGCAGGTGCTGCTGTGACCATCATAACATGGTCTCCAATGCCCCAACTAGCAAGTGTGTCTCTGCTAGTCCAAGAGCTACTTCACTTACCCTTCTGAAGTAGGTGTCACCCTAAACTTTAATTAGACTGCAAACCCTAAACTCCAAAACCGAAACTTGAATCCCCAAACCCAGCACCTTGAACCCTACAAACCTAAATCCTAAGCTCCAAAAGCCTGAAACCTTAGACACCAAAAAATTGAAGCCTAAACGTGAAGCCTACCAAACCCTAAAAACTCGAACCAGGGTTTAGGGTTTAAAGTTTATGGCCTAGCTAGCATTAACCCCTTCTTCCGTAATCTAGGGTAGGCTTAGGGGCCCTTGAACAAATGAGTGTTTATGGCTATCTGGAGAATGTATAGGAAGTAAGGGTAACACTCGAATTGAAGCAATTTGCCTATCTACCACTGTAGTCCCTAAACCCAAACCGTAATGAAATCCTATTTCTTCAAAGCCCAAACCCTCAAACCCCATCATAGCTCCCCAAACCCTAAACCCTAAACCCCAAAACCCCAAACCCTAAACCCTAAACCCTTTAAACCCCAAACCCTGAATCCTAACTTGCCTGGTACAGAAAGTCCAGGAAGGCGGGCGCCATGTCGGAAGGCCGTTCTCCGAAGCCTTTGGGTGGCGGCGGCCGGCGAAGCCCAGCAGGCGGGAAGCCTTCCAGGCTGTGGATTTAGGGTTTAGGGTTTAGGGTTTAGGGTTTAGGATTTACGGTTTTAGGGTTTAGGGTTTAGGGTTTAGGGTTGGAGATTGTAAGCTCCTCCCTAAACCCCAAAAGTATGTAAAATAATAGCCCTGTACCCCTAATAACAGCCATAAGGGCCATTCTTTTACATACTTTTGGGGTCCAGGTAGGGGTAAGACAGGCGAATATAGTAATGTAGGGTTAAGGGTTTCGAGATTGTATAGGGTTTGGTGGTTATATAGATTATGAAGGGATAATGGAAACGAAAATGAAAACTACTATTGAGGGTTCAGGATTTAAGGCTTAGGGGTATTACCTCCTGGAGAATGCAGAATCAAATGGAAATTGGGACTATAGTGTCCTTTAAAGCTTGGGGTTTCCAATGAAGAAGGATTAGGGTACTTGATGGTCTCTGTCGGGCCGCTATGTAGGAAACTACTGTATGGAAATTACCATGTCATTTGGGGCTAAGGGTGTAGGGGCACGAGCCCCCTATTTGCATCAGAGCCTGGGAATTCTGGTATTTTGGTGCGCTACTGTAAGCTCATGCAAAAAAAATCATGCTCACCTCTAGCTTTTCGAATTGAGTTTGGGTTTTGGGATTGAATGCTTCCTGTTAAGGTTAAGGGCTTAGGCTTCTGGTCTGAGGATACTGGATCTAGTCAGGTTTGATGGTCTCCTCTTAAGCTTCGAATTAATCCACTCCTCTTGGTATTCAAATCCCTTCACCCCCCGCTTTAATATCGAACATGTATTTCCTTTGTGGTATATATGATAGTTTTCCAAAACAAGGGAACCCCAATATAGACCCCGAAATACTAGGGACCTTACTACGGGGACCCCTAAACAGGTACCCCTAATTATACGAAAACCCCCATACTCTAGTACATCCGGAAGATTTGTGAGTAGGGGAGTGGGGGTTTAATATCTTGGGGTGGGGATTTCTGATTAAGGATTGCTGGTTTAGGGTGTTCAATTGCTATAGGGCCTTCGGGGGACACGAAATACTCAGTTAGGGCACACTGCATCCCTAAACCCTAAACCCTAAAGCTCGTGGGGGATGAGGGCTATGTTGACGAATTTAAGGCGTATACTTACTGCGGGTTAGTAGGGAATAAGGGGATACAATCCCTAAACAAACTCATGCATAACATGTTCCCTGATTCCCTGCTAACCCTTAAACCCTAAATCTTAAATCCTACATATAGTCCCTAGTAACCAAACACCTCCTTCTAGACCCCAGTAGAGTACATAACGGGTCAGATCATCAAGGAATCGCGCCAATGGTTCGTTCAGGGTCTGAACCTTATCCAAACCCTAACCTCCAACCTCAAACCCTATGCCCTCAGACCGGAAATAAAAATCTAAACCTGAGGTCATTCCCCCTTACAGTAACAAGTACCGCAGTAGGTAATAGGAGCTGCCCGGGATAAAACACCTGTAATCCTATATTGACAGTTACCAGGGGGGAATGATCCCCAAACCGCAAACCCTAAACCCTAAACCCCCGCGGCGGTCCTGGGAGGTTCAAGTACTCTGCACTGCGCCCCACAGTCTCGTTGGCGAGAGCGCTGGCCTGCACTCGTCTGTTTAGGGTCTGGAGTTGGTTTAGGGTTTAGGGTTAGGGTTTAGGCTGAATTTTGAAGGTGTAACTTCTCCCAAAAAAGCTCCCCCCCCACACACTCCCATCTGAGTAAAGTAGTAAAATCGAAGCTCTAAACCCTCAAAGTCTTGAACCACTGGACATACTGAAAAATCTTAGGATTCTTCTAGGGAATC
Organism: Symbiodinium pilosum; assembly: GCA_905231905.1. Classification (NCBI taxonomy): domain Eukaryota; class Dinophyceae; order Suessiales; family Symbiodiniaceae; genus Symbiodinium; species Symbiodinium pilosum. The sequence goes on along the minus strand of CAJNIZ010046832.1, from coordinate 26,914 downwards.
CCTATAGTCAGGATTATAATCGTGGTCTGAAATAATGTAAAGCCTGGATAATTACCAATATCTTGTTGAGATCTATCATGTTGAGATCTGCTTGACGTACCCTATACCGCAATCATACAGGGAAACGTAACCCCTATAAAGCCCACCTACATAACGCCGTTTAAGGAGTTTAGACCCTAAACCCCAAATCCTAACCCTACACCCTGTATAAGCCCATGTATAACCCCCCTGAGGAGTTCAGACTATAGCTCATACAAGGGGGGAGCAACTCCCTGGGGTCACTAAGCGACTTGCCTTGCCAATGGTCTGCTCCAACTGCGCGGCAGAAAGGACCTGTATTTTCTGGGGTGCGGTTAAGGAATTTAAGTTAAGTTCCCGTAATATGTCATAAAAATAGGGCTTCTGCAGTTTCCTTATCATAGAAACTGCATTTAAGTTCCGTAACAGCAACCCAGATTTTTTGGTGGTTGCCAACATGGGAGGTTTTGAAGGGGGTCTTTAGGGCTACAGATTCAGGGAGTAGGGCTTGAACGTAAGAATTCTAACCCAAACCCCTGATTAATAAACCCGTTCCCCTTAATAGGGTTTATAATAGGGATCTTAATATTAAGGCCCTTAAAAGGAGGGGGTGTATTAATATGGGTCTACATTAGTGTATGAGGAAGACGGGTACAGGGTGTTGGGGCTTTTCTTACGGTTGGGGATCCTACGTTGCGGGGGTCCCTGTCTGCAATATACTGCTCGTTTAGAAAAACTCCTGCGTCGCGCCTGCAGGCTGCTGATGTACACAAACTTGCATGTCCCTTTATACCTAAACCCTGGAAGAATGCCTTAGTGTAGTGCACTCGGAGTCATGGAAGACCATGGGTTTCCCGACTACTACCCCTCTTATATTACCTCCCCCAAGGTTTCCGCCTGTTTGAACCTCCGGGGTAGTATAAGGGAGGGGCAGTAGGGGAACCCATGTGCATCAGCTGCTTCATCGAGGCTTGGCGTCCAGGGACTAGGCTCTTCAGGATGTGGGATGCAGGGCAAGGGACTTACCTACTGACTATTCCATTTTTGTACATTATAGCAGTTTGAACTCTTGATAGTACATTCTAGTACGTCATAGTCCATTGGGAATGTTGATTGTGCACTTACTTTACGATCACACTCTCTGGGACTCAGACAGCTCTTCGTGCAAAGTCGATGGTAATTCGCAGCTGCTTCTGCATGTTGTAAGCTGCCATATCGACCTGATGAGATTCAGGGTCTCGGCTTTCGGTGTTTAGCGTTCAGGGTTTCGGTGTTTAGGGTTTCAGGTTTCTGGGTTTAGTGCTTTGGGTTTCGGTGCTTAGGGTTTAGGGCTTCGGGGTTGGTTTGAAGTTTAGGGATTTAGGGCTTAGGGGTTTAGGGTGCAAGGTTACTTGAAGATCATAGTTGGCTACAGTGACGTTACACTCTTGTAGGATTTAGGACGCAATTCTGGTCAACTGGGTCTCCAGGTAGCATTTAGGTTTCAAGGTGTCTCAAGATTCTATACCCTACAGACAGATCCCTAGAGACGTACATGGTCATCACAGGCCCTATAACCTAAAGCACGCACAACCTAAACAGTATAGTGCTAATCGTATAGTCCGGAGTAGGGACCACCCCTATAGGTTCCCGGGAACCTTATAAGTTAGAAGGGCTTTACGTAAGCCTACCCCTTTTATAGAAGGGTGATAAAAGGTCTTTGGTTAAGGCTTCAAAGGTCTGCAGTCACCACAATCTCTGCAGAATCTGGATGTGGAACCTAGGGCGTCTCAATATGTCTCAATCTTGTCCGACTTATGGTTTACGATTATCTTTAGGGCGTTTTTCCAGAATCAAGACTGGAGGATTCTGGGTTGTTTGGAGGAGGTCTCGAGATACTTTGACACACTCCCAGAGTTTTGGCTTGCGCATGGGCTTCCCGAAGGGATGTTCTGACGACCAAGTGTCGTGCGGACCTGTACATGTGTCCCAGGGAGGAGAGAGATCCGTGGTGGTGGAATTGTTCCACCTCTTTGATGGATCCAGGGGCATGGTAGGCCCCACTGTACAGGATTGCGCTGTCTTGAAAAGACGAGGCTCGCTCCTGGAGCCCAAAGTTCTTACACCTCCTAACTTAGGGAGGTTGATATGTCATAATCGTCATACACCTAGCCCTAAGCCCTGGTGGCTTGGGCCCTTATACCAGGTTCTGAGTATTCGGTCGAAGGAACGGGAAAGGCTGAGCCGGCAGAAACTTGCCTGAGACTTCGCCTGCCAGGTCTTCCTGTGGGCTGGGCGATCATGCAGGGTTTCGGCCAGTATGGCTCCCTAAACTCTAAACCCCAAACCCTAAACAGTAGTTTCCATTTTCTTATATAGTAGTTTCCATTTTCTTTTCCATTATACCCATATACAACCTATATAATATATAGTAGCTTGCTTTTTCTTTCTCATTATACCCATCCTAAACCCTAATTATACCTATATATACTCGACTCCAAACCCTAAACTTACTGGGGCAAAGTAGGGAATATGGGAATATAGTATATACGGATTATATAGGAAATGTACTCCCTTATTCCCTACTAAGAGCTAGTAAAGTAACCCAAACCCTAAACCCTAAACCCCTAGACTCCAAAAACTGCTGGATCTGCAGCGCTCCTGCAGCGGTAGACGCTTCACGCCCGCACTGAAATCCACGTCTTTCCTGGGCTTGCTCATAGGGTTTAGGGTTGTGGGTTTTGGGTTTAGGGTTTAGGTTTTCGGGTCTTGGATGTTGAGTTTCGGGTTTAGTGTTGGGGTCGAGAACTTTCCAAATGTCAGCGGTGGAGCGCACACAAGAAAACATGTGAAAAGCTTCTAAAGCTGCTGGCGTATGGGGAAACCTAAACCCTAAAACCTAAACCCTAAGCCGAAACATCTTTGACATGCTGCGTGCTGCGGGATGTAAATCAAGAGTTTGGGTTCAGGAAAATCAGACTCGTGCCTGCTGTATGGGCCTAAATGAGCCATAGGTCTAAACTCCTGGTATCCCCCTGAATAGCCTTTATAGTAGTGCGCTATATAATCCCTTATATAACCACTGATGGTACCTTAGATTTAGGTTGGGTACTGCCCCTCCCAGGAACAGTCTATATTAGCCGTCATATTAAGGGCTATATATACCTATTATACTTATTCTCCAACTGTTAGTGAGGGGNNGGGGGGGGCAGTACCCAATGTATGGACCTAGATAAGCAAGCCAATGCTATCTTGAGGTCTTTCTGAGATACCCTAATACCACAATTTTTTTTACAACGAGTCGAGGACCATAATACTGGTGACGATCTAGGCCTGTACACTATCCCAGAACAGCTCAGAGCGGAAGTGTTGAAAGTCCACTGCCAAGCCTTGGACCGTTACAGGGAGTTTAGGGTTAGGGTTTAGG
>CAJNIZ010046832.1:10379-23390 GCA_905231905.1 Symbiodinium pilosum | reverse complement strand
GGTTAGGGTTTATAAGGGTTTAGGGGGCGGAGTACCTTGCCTAAGGCTCACCTACATGGTCCGAGTACCCAAATAGTGGGGCTTAGATCCCAAATGCTCGAATCTGAATGGTTTTTCGCTACCTGAAGCCGAAATATTTAGGCATTCAGACCCTATGGGCTATATACTTCATATTTATCCACACTCCAGCCACTAAAGGCCTTATATCCTTGTCTCCCCCTCCCCTGAAGAGGCCTTGGATCCTACATCCTGAGCCCTACACCCTAGACTTCCTGAAGGCTAGTAGGGCAAAAGGGAGTATATCATATGGGGACTATATAGGCGCTATCTTCCCTTATTCCCTACCAAACCCCCATTGTATAGGATTATCTAGTGATTACGTAGGGATTACATGAATTCATATTCCTTTACTCGCTACTAAGTTTAACCCTAAACTCTAAGCCCCACACCCTAAACCCGAAACCCTAAACCCCACGCTCTAAACCCTAAACTCTGAACCCTAAACCCCAAACCCTAAACCCCAAACCCTAAACCCTAAACCCTAAACCCCAAACCCAAGTAAACCGCGTGGAAGTGTTGCAGGTCCAGGTTCAGGTCTACCCAGAAGACGCTGGGGCTGGTAACGTTGTCGAAGTAGTACCTGTCATACAAGGTCGGAATTCTTTTTTCTAGGGCTTTGGCCTAGGGGTTTAGGGGTTTAGGGTCTAGAGGTTTTGGGTGGTTGGGTTTAGGGGCTTAGGTGTAGGCTTTGGGTTTGGAGGGTGTGTGCTTAGGATTGATTTTTTTTAATGGCTACTATCTAGAAAACCCTACAAATCGAAGTGAGAGCAAATAGGTACAACCCAAGAAAAGAGGTAGGGGCCATATTACCAAGTTCATAGCTAGGAGCTTAGATGTTTTGGCCGTGGGGGTTGGATACCTGGCGGGTTCTAGAAACAGGAGGCAGCGATATACACGCCAAGTAATACCATTCCTCATCCTAAAAGCTCCCCAATTTTTTCAATCCTCATGTAGAGATAACCCTATAACCCTAAACCCTAGTTCTGCGGCCAGACGTGCTTCGGAGGTCTTCTGCCCCGCACCTCGCGTGCCCCCAGCAAACCAAAGCCCTAAACCCTGAAGCCTGTGCCGCTTCTTGTACAGTTTGGTAGTAATTTCCCCTTAATTGCTAGGTATAACCCATTGAACTATAAGTGATTGGGGTTGTGCGTTCTGCAGCAATTCCTCAACCTTCGCCCAACCATGAATTTCTTAACCCTAGACCCCAACCTTCATAGCTTTGGAGCAGAGGCTGATACACGCTGACCCAAGAACCCAACATCCTGAATCCATCGCCATTTAGTACTTTCCCTTATCGGGGAACCTCTAAAAAGATCCCAAAATACACATAGCTCTTATTCCTGGGATCCCCGAAATGGTATCCCTAATCTTTTCGGAACCCTCCCCCCCAAGTTAATGAGCTGTGTTGCCTGCCCTGGCTGTGGTCGGTGATCGTTCGCCATCTTGGCTGCAGAGGTCTGTAGTGTAGGGAGAGTTAAGGTTCATATACATATTTGGGTGGTTGTCAAAATTATGACCCTTTTTGGGTACCCTAAATATTAGGTGCCGTATTATAATTGGGATCCAAAATGGGACCATAATTTTGACAACCACCCATATATAAAATACTTGTCAGACAGACTCTCAAGCTTCAACGCCCAAATCTCTTAGCCCTACCACGAGAGGTTTCAAACAAGAGCCCCTGAGGTCAGACAACACCATCCAAAAGAGGGCCTCACACGCAAGAAGCCCAAAACAGGTGAGTAGCGTTTTTTTGGTGGTTGAACCTAGTAAGATAATACTCCTTATACAAAATACTATACCCCAAAGGAGGATATAATCTTACTCTGTATTGGATACCATAGTAACCCCAAATAAGATACTACTGACCGCCGTCCTACCCATTATACCCTAAATGGACAAATGGTAGTTTCCCTAAATAGGGGGACCCCAATATAGACCCCAATATACTATAATCCTTATTCTGGGGACCCCTACAAAGGTATCCCTAATTTTGGGAAACCCCCAAATAGCGATCTTTCATCACCCTGGCTGCTGCGAGCTTGTCGAATTATCAAAGAACCATGGGCTACCCTGCCTTACATGCAGGGAAGAGTTACCTAAGATTGTTGTCTACTGGCTTTGAGGGGGAACATGAAACCCCTAACCCAACCCCAACCCCTAAGCCTGAACCCTCGTTAAAGCCTAACCCCCAACCCCCAAAATCCGAAACAAAGTCTCCCAGCCACCTCGTGGATGAAAGGTTTGGTTGATGTGGGTCCATCACGCCCAGGGGTACAGAGACCTCCGATGTTAGGGCTTGGAGTTGAGGGTTTGGGGGTCAGGATTTGAAATTTGTAGCAGTAAGGTTCCTGGAAGACTGGCCTTTGGTTAGATAGGGATGAAGGAATGGATCCTTATGGTAGTCAGGTAATCCTCATATACCCATTGTTGTAGTTTCCATGTTCTTTTCCATTATTTCATTCACAACTAACCAAATGCCAGAAGAGGGACAAGAAGGATAAGCACTCAAGCCCAGAACAAAATGAGTCCCAGAATTTGCCCAGAAGAAGGGTTTAGGGTTTAGGGTTAGGGGCTAGCTACCATGTCCTCTCTCTCCCCAGCCAACATGGAAGCCCACATGGGCCTCGAAAGACGTGACAACAGTCTCTGTAGGCTTGCTTTGCAAGTCTAACTTTTTGGCAGGATGATACTTTAATGAGCGTCCTAACTCGATCGATTTGCGGAGAGGTCATGTTGACTAATTACAAAGGAGGTTCTCAGAACAAGGGTTTAGGATTTGGGGTATAGGGGGCAGTAGAGATGTAGAGCGATTCTACAAGGCGCGCAGGGGTCCGCCCCAAAGAGAAACTCCGGCACGTGATGGGATTTTGGAAACGTAGAGGATTTAGGCGATACCGTTGATGGTGGAAATCTAGATGAGGGCTTTAGGCTTTTGAGCTATCAGCCCGAAAAAACCCTAAACGCTGATAGGGTTTATGGAGGAAATCTTGCATCACCTAGGCCCCATACACTGCTGCAAGTCTGCGGACCTGAGGGACTTTAAGGTGCTGCAAGATTGCCTCTATCAACAGACCCTAATTAAACCCTAAACACTGTAGGGTGTGTAGAGTTTGGGAGCTTGGGGTTCAGCCGCTTGGCAGTTTTGGACACCCTGAAGCTACTAAACGCATCATCCAACCCTACCTATGCCAGGATTACTTTGTTTCTATGGATCCAGAACCAGGATATATTAATTTCAAGAACGGGCCCCCTGAAATTAGGGTTCAGGGCTGAAGTTCATGACCTTGCCTGGCAAGTCGACAGTTTTGCTCTGCTAGGAAGAGATGTTTGGTAGTTTAACACTGAAACCTCTCCAAGCCCTAATTAAATCTCTTCCTAGACCCACAACCCAAAAGACCCTAAACCCTAGATCTCTTCCTAAACCCTCAACCCATGAACCCGAAAGCAAAGCCTGGCGAACCAGAGAGAAGACCGTAGCCACGGCCAGACGGGATGTGTCTACCTTTGGGGGCTACGGTTGAGGCTTGGGCGCTGCTAACTGGTAGTTCGCAGGGAATAAGGGAATATAACCTCTATATGATCCCTCTAGCATATGTTCCCTTCGTCCCTTCTAACTCCCAGGTAAGATTATCCTTTGAAAAGAGCCCTTTATAATATGTTCCCTTATTCCCTACTAATGCCCAGTAAGACTGCCCTTTTAGAAGGAGCCCATATCAGCTTTCATGTTCGTCCTTGGGAGGCTCAGTAGATGGAATACCCCAAAGGGTCTACAGAGGAATCTCGCCAAAGGATGAGCCAGCCACTTCGGGGGCTCCTAGAACTAGGGGTGCGTTTATGGGGGGGATCCCGAAAATATGGACCATAGTACTTTGAGGTCTTAATTGGGGTCACCCTATTTGGGGAAACTGCGACTTACTTGTGGGCGTTGCGCGAGTGTCTGCAAAGCCAGTAGAAATAAAAGATGTATTCAGGATTCGCCGGATTCAAAAGTCTGGTAGTGTAGAACAATGTCATTGTATGACAGTTGTACCCTGAACCATAAACCATAGCGGGGTTAGGGTTTAGGGTTTGATCTGCTGGGGTTCTTCTTAGGGCTGGTGAATGTCTTCCCCAACCACACAGGGAACGGGGTGTCAGGGTTGAGGGTTTAGGTTTAGGGTTTAGGGTTCCAGCAGCATCGGGGCCGCCTAAAGGTGGACACAATGCGAACAGCATTTGGGCCCCTCTCTTTCCCATCTGGGGCAGAGTAATTGCAATAGAATCCCCATACCAATCTCTGTTACTGGTCCTGTGTCTCATCCCCCCCTTCGCCAACTAAGCATGAGTTAGCAGCATCCCGTCGACCCACACTCGTAAACCATGCGGTCACTTCTCTTTACGGCTAGCTACACCTACGACGGACAAAAGATGAGCAGCTTATTCCCCTCTGTGGATCATCTCAAACCCTAGCCTTCGTCCTGCGCTTTAAGCTCTAAACCCTGACTTCAGGAATGAGGTGCCTTGGGCACAGCGTCAAGGTTGTAGCTTAGACGCGCAAAGCGGTCTGCAGCACGATGCGTTCCCGGAAGGAACGTATGGCCGCCAACCCCTTGCCAGTACCTATGCTTGCGCATGCTTAGTCTGGGAGAAGGGTTCTTGTGGTACAGCGCTCCCTTTTCGGAATAACCGTCAGTAGCTAGGCTTCCACTGCTGTCGAACCAACCTATTTGCAAGCTTGGCAACCTTAATCGGGCTGTTTTCGGAATTCTATATACTGATACATGAGGCACAAGATCAGCTCTGGCAACTTTGAAAATGCTATTAGGGCTTAGGGTTTAGGATGGGTTCCAAAGTAGGTAGACTGAAGTTGCGCCTCTCTGAGGGCTGCCCTTAATCAAGATTTGAGGCTTGAGGTTTAGGGTGTAGGGTTTAGGCTTTAGGGCTTCGGATTTAGGGTTTAGGAATTTGAGGCTCAGGTTTTAGGGCTTCTGCTTTAGGGTTTAGGGGGTTAAGGCTTAGGCTTTAGGGCCTCAACAACCAAAACAAGAAGACAATGCTTCCAAGAGCGTCCAAGTACGCCATCAGCGCCAGTTGCTGATCATATGGTGGTGAGTTGGTCATCACTTTGTACCTGGAAGCCCAAGGCTCCCAGATGAATAGGGTTTAGGGTTTGGGATTTAGGGTTTAGGGGTTTAGGGTTTGGGGTTTAGGGTTTTGGGGTTTAGGGCTTGGAGTTCAGGGTTTAGGGTTTAGAGTTTAGAGTTTAGGGCCTTCGGTATGTCCCAAACGCAAAAAAAAACTTGTAACTTGGCAAGACAGCAAAAGATCTTCCACTTTGAGTCCCAGAATCTGAGAGCTGTGATGGATGATCAAGCGCCCAGAGATGTACTCCAAAACTGCCGACCCATTGATGGCGTCGGAGATAGACATGTGTCCGCTCGCAGACTCTCCTGGATCAGTGCTGGCGAAATTGCTCTTTCTGGAGAGCTAGCAAGGTTTGATAGGGGCGACAAGCAAAAACAACATGAGGTCTCCAGAAACTGAGAGCATTGGGTAAAAGATAATGTAGACCCCTGATTTATAAACCCCTTCCCCTTGATAAGGATTATAACAGGAATCTCAATATCAAGGCCCTTAAAAGGAGGGGGGCTTATTAATTGTGGGTAAAAGATAGGCAGGACCTGATTGTTTGGAGCTCCTTCTACGAAGGAGGGAGTACCTTGAGCTACAAATGCCCTATACCCTAAACCCTAAAAACTCTAAAACCTTCAAAACACTAAACACCCTAAAAACACGAATTGCTCTAAAGCCTAAACCCCAAAGTGGTGATTGGCCCCCTGGAAGATCTAGTGAGCTGGTTTCAGGTTCAGTTGCCTTCCAACACCCAGGGTGAGGCGTTGTAGACCCCAAAACCCTTCAAAACCCAAATCTCTGACCCAAAATCCCAGATGCCAAATTCTACGACCTTAAGCCCAGTCTCCACTGGGCAGGGTCGGAGAGATGATGTTCAGCGAATCTCCCTTCAAAGCGTCCACGGCCTGCCAAACTATGAATATCCTCCCAAATAAGGGGCTTCGGGGGTTTGTGTTGCCCTTGTTGGGGACCTATGCTTTTCGCTTCGACCTTTCAGTTAAGACATCCTTTTGAAAGTTGTTTTCCATTGCTTCGGCCTGGTTTAAATTTTTTGCACCTTACCACAGAAGTCTCCTCGCATGGCCCAACCCCCCAGGCCCCTGTGAAGCCAGCCTCCTGCACTGTGGCAAAGTTGTCCAGGACGTACTGAAGCCAGGCACCAACGGAGAGCTTCTTCTGGTCTCCTCAACTACCAACGTGGTTGTCTGAAGAGTAATAACAGTAGTAATGACACTAATAATAGGAATAACATGAATAGCAACTTTGACAACAGTACCAGCAAAAAGAATTGGATGCTTTAGGTGTTGTAAGAGCAGGATCCCTGTATCGGAGCTGCTGCTTGCGGAGGCCTACGTACTTTAAGAGCATGTCGAAACAATCTTTCACCACTGCATTGGCAGTCTTGCAATCCATGTCCAACTACAATAACTGCATGCGCATGCATGGGAGTGTCCAAACTCTGGAGACCAGGAAACTTCAGGGCCCTGTCTGTAGCAGCCAATGAAAGTGGAGCCCTTGGCTGTTGGGACGCTCCCTTTCTTCAACGAATTAGACCGCACAATGTCACAAAGTTGACTAGTACACCATGACGCATATTTTAGACCTTGCAAACAATAAGACCACAAGACATGCCTATAAATCATCCCATGACAATGCAGGCTACAGCAACATGGCTACCTAGTTTCAGATCACTGCGGGGGGTCTATGGGGCTAATCCATGTCTGATGTCCACGCGATGCAGAGCCGTAGTCAGACTCCACAAAGTAGAGGAGGTTTGCGACCAGGCCTGTCAAGTATCCTACCCTAAGGGTCCAAGGACCCAAATAATAGGGTTTTAGAACTCAAATACCATGAATATTATAGTATTTGGGCCCTAGAACCCTATTATTTGGGTCCTTGGACCCTTAGGGCTAGCCTTGGAAACCACATTGCTCAAACAACGGTAGGGAGGGTTCCTCCACATGGGTACTACTCCAAACGACAAGCTGCAAGCATCAAGCACAAAGCCCATTAATCCTCAAACCCGCCTACCTTTCACTGAGGTTATCATAAGGCGTTTCGGGCTTAGGGTTATAGAGCGATATGGTTCGGATATGGGGCCCATAACAGAGAATTGAATGGAAAAGACAGAAAATGAAATGAACGCTGGGATGATGTTAGGATTTTGGGCTTTAGGTAACTTGTGTAACCTTTTTTGTGCGAGGTGTACTGTCGGGCTGCACTAGGGTAGCAGTAGTAGCATTATATTAAAACCTAGACTCTAAACCCTAAACCCCAAACCCTAAACCCTAAACCCTAAACCCCAAACCCTAAACCCTAAACCCTAAACCCCAAACCCTAAACCCTAAACCCTAAACCCTAAACCTTATAGTGTGTCAAGTAGGCTTAAGCTCCCTCAGGCCCTTGAGACGTCAGCCAAGAAGGCTACGATCTTTTACCCTAAGGATCCAAGTACCTAATAATCATAGGCTTCCCCAAAACCTGTACTATAATTACTATATGTAGTACCCAAAACCCACGTACCCAAGTATTGGGTACTTGGACCCTTAGGGAAAGAAATGCCCAACTCAAAAACCGCCAACGCCCTTGCGCCGCTGTCTTTGATACTGTTCAAAACCCTTCCACTTTGCTAGAGCCTTACGAAACCCCAAACCACAAATCCAAAGCCCCAAATCCTAAACCCCAAACACTCAATCCCAAACCCTATACCCCAAAACAACCCTTGCACTAAAGCGCTACATTCCTGACCTTTCTCGTTCATGCCATCCACCGAAGCGATATCGTAAAAAGACGTGGCTACCGAGCCCCACTTTGAGGTCCACTCCAATGAGCCTGAGATTCAATGTGGTAGTTTCCCTAAATAAGGGGATCCTAATATAGACCCCAGGACCCCAAAAAGGTACCCCTAATTTTGGGCAATTCCCATGTAGGGAACTACATAAACAGGACAGGGTTCAGGGTTCAGGGTTCAGGGACTGGGGCTCAACGCATGTAGAACGATGGCCTTCTTGACCATGTTTATGGGTTCTGGGCCATGATTATCCGACTTATTTAAGGTCCTCGTAGGGCTCAGGCTTCCACGGAACTTTGCAGCAGTACAAGGAGGAGTTCAGTTGAGGAGGCCATGAATCTGGAAGCTAGAATATGTGATTTCCTGACACTGACCCTAAACCCTAAACCCTAAACCCTAAACCCTAAACCCGCCTTAGTCTATGCGAGGTCTGGCTTCGAAGCTGTACGCCACGAACCCTGTTACTTTTTAACCTGCACCCTAAGACCCTGTAAGGTAGGGACCTGGGGAAGTTGAATGAGGCTTTGTTATGCAATATATGGGTTCTGAGGGGATAAGATTGGTAATGTTTCAGGCTTCGACATAGATGAGCTGAACCTTGTAGAAGGGGCCCATGGCAGTTGAAGATCTTGATTCAACCCTATTCCATCTTAAACCCTCAAAACCCCGAGTCTCTAAACAAAGGTTTTATGTTTGGGGAAGGGGTGAACCAAGTAAGAGTGTTTCTTCGTCTTATCACAAAATGCGACGACCCAAAGTTCAAAGGCGGACATAATCTTGCTTGACCCTGGCGGCTACAGAATCCCTAGCTACTGTACCCGGCAAGGGCTCAACGCCAAGCCCTGAACTCAAACATGGGGACAACCAAATTACTCCTCTTCAAGGAGCCCTGCAAACAGTAGTACCCTAAACTAAACCCTAGACCCTAACCCGTTTACAGTACCCTAGACCCTGGACAGTGTGGAGATCTGCTCAAAGCAGCCAGGGCCTACTCCTCCATCTCGTTTCATTCCTGACTGTTGCTTTACGTAAGTGGGTTGCTGTTCGGGAAGTTAAGCTGAGCTACCATGACCAGGGAACACCATTACATGAACTGCATATCCATAGCTCCATACATATATATATATATATCCGTAGTATGGTAAGTTCGTTTACGTTCCTGAACAACAGCCCAGTTAATGCCTTTCCCGTGATAGGGAACCCGCTCATACTCCCAGCAGTACATATTCATTCAAGATCTTGACCCCTAAACCTTAATGGGAGCATTTTGTTGTATTGCGTGGGTGCGTTCTGGGGTCATGACTACTAGGGGCAGCGTGATAGGTGGACCTGGGCCTAGGGCTTTGGATGTTGGCCTATAATCTTTGCTTGCGGACTTTAGGACGTACCCTGGACGTAGATTTTAGGACTGTGGCTTGGGGCTTTGGGTTCTGGGTTTCAAAGCCTAAGACTCAAGGTTTCGAGAAGACCTTAAACTGTAGTCTCCATAGACCTATAATACGAATATTATGCTTATTGGTTCCCTAAGTTGGGGTTATACCATATTAGAAATTAGAGATAATTCTTAAGGAGACTACAGTAAACCCTTGTTTACTTGATCCGAAATCCTAAACTTTAGGCTTTCTGATTTTGATCGGCCTTGGCTTCGGACTTGGGGCAGGAGCGAAGAAATGAAAGACGTTTAAAATGCGGGTTCCCTTGCTCTCCCCAAGGTTTTGGTGAGAACCCCTGATTTTGATCCCCTTCATCCATGTATTCATCACAAAAACTGAAATAGAATTTCTTCCAGCAAAGTGTTCAAGATTCCCCGTGGGAAGACCCACACTTTTTCCTGCGTCGGCTCCTTCCAGTCCATCGTGCGACCAGTGTAGAATCGTCCGGACGCGTCCTCGTAGTAGGCCCGCGAGCATCCGTGTGCAAGGCCGGCAAGGACAGCAACAACTGCTACTTTACATCCTGCCATGGCGGGCGCTCTGGGAGGCACTGTACAAAAGAGAAGTCTAGAACTAGTTTTCGAAATGTTCTTGGGCCAATCTGGCAGACCTCCTTCTTTGCCGCAAAAATGCAATCAAGCTGCAGGTAGCACCGTAGCTCCTACTTAGGGCCGCGCGGGAGCTGGTGATGCTCCAAACCCTAAGATGCCCAGAATCCTATAACAGACATAAAGACCCCACGGATTTCGGATTTTGAGCTTAGGGGCAAAGAAGCCTCCCAGCCACCGACTGGCAATGGACCCTAACATGGGGGTCTGGGTTTGGGGACCCTTTTATACAGGGATGAGCCATTGTCTAAACTCCTAGCATCCCCCTAAATAACACCTATAGTAGACCCCTGTATAATCCCCTATATAACCCTCTTTAAGGTGTTTAGACTATAGCTCATATCAACCCCGTCGTGAAGGTTAGAGCAAAGTGCGCGCCTAACACTGCAGGGTTCTGAATACACACGTGCAGATGCAAGGAATACCCTCATTTCATTGCCTTGGGTGTAAGGACCTACGGTTTCCCTAAGTTTCCATGTGACATTCATCCTTACCTACCCATGAAGAAAGCTGTAATTCAAGCAAGCCCTGTTTCACAAGCTCTCTGAGGTTCTCGCTTTTGGAGGATCCCCGCCGCCCGTCAGCGCACCCAGTAGTCCTCCAAGAGAAGCTTTGAGGTTTTCAAGGAATTCCCAACTTTTGTTTGGAAGGGTTCGGCGGATCACACTCTCCAGTCCTCCTACAAGCCATACACTGAAGGGGAAGTAGGGAGCAGATTCCTGCTGCTCAGAAAAACTAAGACAACCGTCAACTTGCTTGGATTTCAGGCCTTGATCCAGTTGTGGGCTCGTCTGCTTTCGCAGGTGAAATTCCGAAATATATGCGGTAGAACTATGAGGGCTCAAGACCTAGAGTCGAAACATCCTTGTGAAGAGCATACGGCATCCCAGGATCCCAGGACTTGCAACACAGCGCTACTGTGCTTGCGCAGAACTACTTTTGAAAGGAATCTGGAAGTAGCAGGTCTGCCACCAAGAAAGACGGGAAGGCTGCACTAAGTGACTCTGAAAAGCGCAAGAACAGGCCACACGCCAAACCAAAAGCAATGGTGTTTTGCCTTCATGGCTTCCACATTTCCGCGGGATCCTGTCACCCCGAAACTTAGGTTTGCACATGTAGAACGCAGACCATTTACATATCAAAAACCACAGCGCAAGCTCAACATAAACACGGCATGAACTCAAACTGTAAACACAAACGAAAAACACAAGCCCTAAGCCTTGGGTCATTCCCCCTTACAGTAACTGTTACCACAATGGGTTATAGGAGTTATAAGAACCCCTTTAAGGACAGTTACTGGGAGGGGGAATGACCCAACCTAAGCCCTAACTGGAACTCTCCAGCTTTGCCTCCCTTCTTGCCGCTCTTCTTCTTGCTCATCAAGCCCTGGGAATGTCAAAAAGCTAAGCAATGTTTGGTTGGTGTAGTGTATAGGGTATGGGGTTTAGGGATTCTTGGTTGGTATGGGGTTTCCGTTTGGGTAAGCCTCCCCCCACCCCTTAATAGTGGCAATATATAGGAAAATGTATATGTAAGGACCTACATCCGTTTACAAGTATCCCTTGTGTCACCATCAGTGGGCCCAACCTAAATGTTGGGCTTCAGGGTTGCAATATAGAAGGAAAGGTACATGTAGGGACCCAAATATAATTACAAGTATCCTCTCTGGTCACCATTAGTGGGTGGAGGCCCAACCGACTTGTTGATGGAGGAAATCTTGCACCACCTTAAGTCCCTAAAGCCCTAGGAATTACAGTAGTTTAGGGGCCTTAGGTGGTGCAAGATTTCATCTATGAAACCCTAAACCCTAAACCCTAAACCCGTGTAGGGTTTTAGGATTTTAGGGTCCGGAAGGTTGGTTTGGATTGCGAGGCAAGCCTACCCTAACTTCTAAAAACTCTAGACCCCAAACCCTAAACCCCGAATCTTAAACCTTAGGGTTAAGGGGTTTAGGGTTTAGGGTTTAGGTTGAACCTCAAACTCTAAATCCTAAACTCTTAACTCTAAAGCCCTAAACCCTAAACCCTCACCTTTAGTGATTCTTGGGCGGTATATGTCTGGGGCTGTACGGAACTAAGGGACTGTGTTCTATAGGGATTATATTTATAGAGATTACATTCCCTTGTTCCCGGCTAAGAGCCCGGAAGTTAGAGTTTGGGGCTTTTGCGCTTGGGAGCTCTCAAAAAAGCATCATATTGCAGGCAGGACATGGCCTGTACATGGAAAGACATGGATCCATGTAGGATCATACAATCTTACGTACTCATGTCTACAGTAGTCTAAAGCATGTGGATTGGGGGGCTGTCATGGGCTTGGAGACCTTGAACCCGCTGGCTTCAAGCTTTCAGGCTTAGGGCGTTGGGGTAGCTGGCTTCTTGGCTTCAGAGGCACAGGCTTCCCGACTTGGGTCTTCGGCCACTTGAGCAAGATGTTTGGAAACATCATCCACAGGTGCGTTCCTCTTGTATACAAGATCGTGGGAATGCCTCGGAGACACCAACATGACCATGCCAAACACTGAAAACCCCTAAGCCCAAAGTAAAACTCTTGACCTGAATACTCCCGTAACCCCTGCGTACTCCGTATCAAGTTCCCTAAACCATAACCCTAAATGAGTAGCGTTTTTTTGTAGTTGAACCTGGTAAGATTATATTCCTTATATAAATACTCTACCCCAAGAGGAGGATATCATCTTACTCTGTATTGGGTACCATAGTACCCCCAAATAAAAATGCTACTCAAAACCCTAAACCCTAAACCCTAAACCCTAAACCCTAAACCCACACTCCTGGCTTTGACCCGAAATGTTCGCCCTGTTGGCTTCTTGCCTTTGCCAATGCCATGCCGGAGCCCATAAGGTCACCCATCCTCGATATTAGGGTTTAGGGTTTAGGGTTTAGGGTTTAGGGATTAGGGTTTAGGGATTAGGGATTAGGGTTTAGGGTTTAGGGATTAGGGTTTAGGGTTTTTTTCTTTTCCATTATCCCTGTATAACCCCATATAA